>JAQQZR010000001.1:20842164-20866716 GCA_030068235.1 Notoglanidium macrostoma | reverse complement strand
CAATTTAGAGTAGCCAGTTGACCTAATCTGCATGTCTTTGGACTGTGGGAGGAAACCGGAGCACCCGGAGGAAACCTGCGCACGCACGGGGAGAACATGCAAACTCCACACAGAAAGGCACCCTGGGTGACCCGGGACCGAACCCAGGACCTTCTTGCTGTGAGGCGACAGCGCTAACCACCGTATTAATGACTGGGAATAATTATTATATGCAGTGTCTTTGTGAGGCAAATTACTCTTAGCAAAACTTGCCTTCCTTTCGGAAAATATAGAGCTATTTTTAGGTGTGTGTGTGCACACAATTATCGTTCAAAGAACGGAGAGCCTCAAACAGAATCACTGCACGCCAGAGTCATTTACCGTGATGGGATTCGTGTCATTTTGAGCTAATGGCCACTTTGGTGTCTTTGTGGTCATGGCGAGCGACCGCAAGAGTGACAGAAAAGCACCGAGGAAAGGAAGAAAGCAAGTCATCAGTGTAAAACGACTCCGGCGCTTGGACGACTCCTTAAAATCCCACAAAAGTCAAAGTCCTGTAAAGTCATTAACCTTTGTTTTCCGTTTTAGGTCTAAACAATGTACCTGTTTTTGTCTTTTTTCAGGACATCCTTAGCTAATTTCATACTCGGGCATGGGCTTTCTTTGTGTCTACTTCCATAAACCTTATATTTCTTGCTAATTATTAAGACCCGATATGGACTTGGTCTCGCATGGAACAAATTGGAACAAAAACAAGTTCAAAGATGACCACAGTCAACGAGACATCCTTTGCTAATTAGTGATATGGATGTATAAGCTTTTTTTTTCCTTTTTTTTTTCGGAATGGAAAGAAGTAAATTTTCCACTTGCATAGTAATTATTATTATTATTAATAAGGACTAGTGAAGTTCACCATGACATTCCTGCTGTAAAGCTAAATGAGAAAAGTCTAATTAATCCAGTGGCTGTCAATTCTGACGCCTATTCTTTCAGCACCATGGAATTCAATGTTTCCTGGCTTTAAAATCACTTAAGCATCCAATCATTAAACTTCCCAGTAAGAAAATAGCCATTTTCCATTCATGTAGTGAAGTATTAGCTAGGAGTAAACAGGAAAAAGAGAGATTATTTAATGACTGCTTGTGATCGTAATGAGCAGTGTTAAATCACTGTCAATTGTTCATACTGCACATGCAGGCAACATCTGCATATTCAAAATCGATAACGCACGAATGGGGAAAAAAATAAACAGGTAAAAATACTCAGTGCTGCACAGATTGGCAAGACTTTGTGACGAGGAAAAGCAATAAATCAAGGTGAAACACGTCACAGGCGAACACCATAGGGTAGTCAACCAGGGGGCGGAGACAGGACTGAAACCAAAAACAATGGCATTTGTCAATACAAACAAAAGCACATGAAGACTGAGGAACAATAGGAAGCACTGCTCACTGTACTGTTTTCTTGAACTGAATAGAGGTAGTCTGATTATGCACACACACGTACAAGCGCAACACACCGAGGCAACGCAATGCAATTTCATTCCCTGAAACACCTGACTGACTGGAGATTTCTGTTCCATTGCAGGCACCTAATCCACAAACAAATACAAAACACTGTTGCATTAGTCGTAGCGGTCAAATTCAAGGTGAACGCTTACGACTCGCTAGGCTTCTATTAACAGAAAACTCACCATCATAAATGTCTTTTAAGTCATGAGGAATGTGCTGATATGTAACATGTATATGTATAGCATGTTACTTTTCATGTAACTAAGCAACTGCAAATCCTGGAAGAATTCCGATTGCAGCCTTGCAAGAAATGCTAAATAAACATCTCGTCACAGAAATCTTCAACATCATCCATCATACAACTACCCGACCAATCAGAATTCAGGGGTACTGGGGTAAGAATATGAATAAGCATCCATTGTGTTTTGTCGTGATACAAAACTTTAGCGTGTTTGTGTATGATTAAGAGCACTACAACATTCTGTTTTCGGTGAACCTTCTGATCTTCATGTGAAACAGGAAAATGTTCAAACGTGAACGTCTCGTTCACTCGCCTTGTGTTTGACGTAAAATGTGAGAATTGAACGAACGTTTTGCGTTTTATGCTGCGCGGTGTGTTCGGCGTTGCCGATCACAGCCCTCGCCAACATGCGGTATAACAACACCATTGCGAGTGTGATGTTGTTTTTACGCAACGGTTCTATACGCAAGAAACTAATATCGCGTAAGTGAGACCAAATGCTCTGTTTATTTGTGCTCAAGCTCATTTTATTAAAAGCACCGGCTAGCTAGCGGACACTCATTTGTACATTGCTGTTATAGGTGTTTCGGGTAAATTGGCTTCCTGTCTTCCTTCCTTTTGTTTCCGTTTTCGAAACCAAGTAACGCTTTCGAACCGAATTGGATTTTTATATGTATGTCAAACTGCAAGGATTGGCATTTATAACATTATATTATGGACTAAAATGTCAAGCGTGGTTTGCGTAAAAACTCACATAAAAGGACCTTCAATTCTAGTGGAATTTTTCTTGGGCTGTTCCTCCGTTTTGTAATAATTCCGACTCCAGTTATCTAGCTGTCGGCTCTGGATTAAACGCCTCATTTTGATTCTCTTAAACTCAGCCGAGACGAGACTCCGAGCCGTCGCTGGTGCGTGGCCGCTATCTGAATATTGAATTTTATTGATTAATGTGAGCAATCAGTTCTAGTACCAGAGCGGGCCGTGCAGCTTGTCTACATGCTCCCTTTCCATAATAAGGTCATTAATTGAAATCTAGACAGAGAGTGGAGACAAACAAATTACAACCTTTATTCTTCTGTCTGAGGTGGTTTGAGGTGACTTCTTTGAACGATGCCACCTACACGAGCGATTCCGTGTTATATTTAGAACATAACTCTTTTCCGATTTCGGATGCGGCTAACAATTTGGACGCTGTACGGGTTTGGACGACGAGAGGAAAACCGATGACGACGTACGGTAGTTAGTAATAGTTAGCTAGTCGTTACATCCTGGAATGTGAAAATTCTTAGGTTTTTGATATACAATAAAGAAAGCAACTATAGCAAGACTTTGAACACCACTGGGGAAAATCAACAGACCACTAGAGCTCCAACTGAAATAAGTAATTAAAACTCTATATTAAATAAGAACTCAAATCCTTAGTGAAACTTTGTCACCAAATCCAAAAGTCCAGCGTTTCATTAGTGTCCTGTGTTTCAGAAGTGGTTTATTTATTTTTTATTTTTTGCTGAAACTACAACTCAAGGGAAAAGCCTTTTTTAATGAAAAAAAAAAGGTACTTTTGAGACCCAGGTGCTTTCCCTTAATACCAATTTAGGGCAAAAAACAACCAACCAACCAACCAAAAAAAAAAAAAAAGCCTGCAGAAGTTAGACAGCTCAAGTTTGAAGCATAAAGACAAGTGCAGTATATAATGCAAGTTTTGGATAATGGATAATGGATAATTCTCAGGAGTTATAGATTAGAGCGCGAACAGGGAATTGGAGAAGGCAATGAAACAGAGAAACTCTGCATGAATTGTTGCTCCAAGGTCTCTGGTACGATCCCGAGCTTGGGTTACTTCCAGTGTCCACATGGTTTCCTCCAGGTTCTCCGGTTTCCTCCTAGCTCGCTTGCTATACAAAATTACTCCTATTTGTGAATGTTTGTGTGGTTGACTGGTATCCGAATCTAAAAAGCTTACTACCGAGTATTCCTTGGAATGGTTCTGGAGCCATTTATTGCCTTTCTGTATGTTCAGCTAGATAAAGTGAAAACGTTTCTTGTTGAATCAAAGTGATATCTGGTATGCTTAGTAATGCAGTCGTCATTAAGGGAGACACATAGTGTACGGGGGGGAAAAAAACGTCTTCTAGGTGTTCAGGAAGTCAGGAAGAACCAGGCCGTCCCGAGGCCACACTAATGAAAAGTAATTCGAATAATTTAGCGTGAGTCAGGGTGCTCTGGGCTTCATGGGAATTCTGATTAATGAGTCGTGCCATTAGGAGCGAAAACGTACCAGGGGATCGCAGCTAAAGCACCATGCAGGGGTCTACTAGAAAATTCGACCTACTTGTTAAGTGCGGTGAATTCTACTATACTGTACATACGGTACACCATGCTGTAACTTAGGCTGCATTTTGTGATTTCATGATGCCTTCGTAAGACATTCTTTCATAACGCTATACTGGAGTATTGATGCAGGAATAAATGACGGAGCGTGCTGTAATAGGAAAATAAACAAATGACGGGGTGGCTACCAATCACGATAAGTGCTGAAGAGTTTTATTCACACACACAATAGCAATATGAGTTTACTATATACAGCCTCTATCCATCATGGCTCCCCCAGTAGAGGGGTCTGAGGTATGGCCAGTTTACCAGGAAACATGCACGGAAGGGCGGTCAAAGGCATCGCAAGTGTAATTAGTATGTACGTGTGTGCGCGTATTAATGAGAAGATCTAAAAACGTAAAGGCTTTCTTGCATTCTGCCATTAAGGAAGGAAGCGTTACCATTCCATTCATCTTCTGTAACAGCCTGGACTGTCCTTTTTTCAAGCTCAAAGGATTGCAGTATCAACATTATGTGCCATAACCACAAGACAATATCATATCTTTTATCAGTACTGAGTAATTATTCGTAATGAGGGAAGGCAGCTGCTGTAATATTGTTTACACCCGATTATATTGCGTTCCATCTCAGTCGGATTCGTTTGCTTTCCTTTACACTGCTTCCCCAAATTGATTTTTTAAATATTGCCAGGCATAGATAATTACAGTCAGAACCGCAGCAAATCAAATAAATTCCCACACTTTCGAAAGGAAATGAGTGTCTGATTGATCGCTTTGCTCAGGAAATTGACTCTAAAATAAATCATAGCAGGCAATAACGTTTCAGGTTGAAAGTTAAACAGAACCCTGTACCGGTGTGTTGAACTCCTCATTCTCTCTCTCTTTGGGATTCTCCCAAAAATGGGTGTTCATTACTTTCGTTCCACTTTTATACGCCGCGTCGCATTGGATGCTGTTCACGTTCAGTGGGTTTTTTTTTAAGGTAGGTTTGGATTTTGTACGTTGTGTTGGTCAAACTGGCTTTTTAAAGTATGTTACATGCAAAAAAAATAAAATAAAATTTTAGGTTTTTCAGGTACACAATGAGTTTTCCTGGACAAATCTAGGATTCTGAGTGGTCGTGTGATTATCCAGTCAGCCAATCACGTGGCAGCAGTTCGGTGTATAAAATCATGTGGATACAGGTTGAGATCTTCGGTTAATGTTTAAACATCAGAACGATATATGATCTCAGTAACTGGCATAAGCTGGTTTGAGTATTCCAAAAAAATTTTGAGTTGACCCAAAATGGTGCAAAAAGACTCAAATAAGCACTCTTTACACCCGTGGTGAGCAGAAAAGCATCTCAGAATGCACAATATGTCTAGCCTTGCCATGGATAAGCTACAACAACAAACGCTCACATCCCTTTCCACTCTGAGTCTGAAGCGACACTTGGCGCAGGCTCACGGACAGCTGAAGATTGCGGAAAAAATCCAAAAAACCCAGGCGATAGTTTCCTAATCTTGGTTCAGTGAACCTTTCTGCGAAAGGAATGTCCAAATAACTTTAAATCTAGTAAAATTCTCCTGAAAGCTGGGAAGCAGACTGCTTGTGATGGACTATCTCAGAAATAGCGCACTTCAAGGCCATTTGGCTTCTCACCATGACAACTACAGCACAACAGAAGGTCACCTATAAGAATATGGCAAGCTAAGATGTTAAAGGAGTGCGAATCTCCTCAGCTTTGCACTTTTCATCTGACTTTGTGCATTTCGGCTGTAATCTTCCCGAACATGTGCTTCCGAGCTGCCTGAGGTGCTGAGATATGCACAGACGGAACGGCGGCTGCCGAAGAGGTGATACAATGTTGTTTTGCAAGCGGTTAGGGGTTAATAAAACTTTCGTTAGCAACTGCAACGCTACGGTGCTGAAGTATGGAAAAATAAATATAAAAAAAAAAAAAACACTAAGAAAAGATGTAACAAACATGCTGTTCTGGGCTCAGCTATTAATTAGTTTGGTTATTTATACCCTGTTGTCTCCAGTTGTTTTCGCGAAGTCGTGCCAATCGTGTTAAGCATTTCCGAGTGTCGTTTCTTGCCTATCGTTGTCTAACATCTGTGAGTGTGGATTAGCCTTTATTGACTTCCCATGTCGGAAAACTTAGCGCCGACTCCTTCCTAAAATGTTAAATAAAAGTCTCCTTCCATTTTCTTATTCTTCATGTGGTGAGCATCAGCCGTACAAGCGCCCGTCAGCGAGTTGCTATGGAAACAACAACAACAACGTATCAGCATTAAGCTCAAGCAGGAAATATTCTCCGAGCTGCTGTTATGGAAAATGGATCACCATATTCTAACCAATCAGAATCAACAGCGCAGTGGTATACATTACTTACAGCACTACTAACCACTAATATCTCTGTGGTGCACCAAGGCGCAGTTCTTGGAGAGTTTTACCGCCTGATCTAATCTACAGAACCTTGGATTTCTTTCCAGAACCTGAAAGTCTCTTAAGCTAATACTTTTTTTTTTTTTTTGTTGCACACATCCGCCCTCTATGCAATATGCAGTTTTATACGCATTCTCATCTTTTCACTGAAGATGGATCGAGTATGAATCATTATTCTGGCTTTAAAAATTCACTCAGCCAACTCGGTTTGTGTTTTCTAGGCCTTGAGTCAAATATCTCGCCGATTTAATTAGGCCAATGAGAACAAAAACGGAAAACAGAAATCTTGGAATAGTCGTAAAAGAGACGTGATAAAGGGCGCTGGAAACAGATGCACTTATTATTATTATTATTATTTATTTATTTTTTTTACATTTCTGTAGTTATGTAAGGCATTTAGATTGAAAAAAAAAATATTGCCTGTGATATCGAATCAAGGCATAATGTCATATAAAGTAACGTAGTCATATGTGCAAGTAATTATAGTGAACATTTTTTGAGGTATTCTTATAATAATATTCCATACCATAATACAATTCAAACTTTTTTTCTAGTTCATTAGGGACTTTTCTTCAGAGCTTTCTGATTTAAAACTCTTTCGGATATGAGAATGAATTTCTCCTAGTTAAATTATAATTTTATGATATTTTCCCCCCCGATACGTATATAACGATTCCTGGATGCTTGGAGGAATTTCTCCTTAGAGTATATAAGGTTAGAGTTCGCCATATTCGTATACCATTTCACGGCTTACTGACAGAGCTTGTGAGTGGGTGGCTTCCCGGGAGAGAGACTTTTTATTCGACTTTCTTATCCATCTTTTAAAAGACTCTTTAAAAATCCATGTTTTATTGAATTATGAATACATTTGCAATTATCTTATTATTTAACAATACGTGCAGCACGTATACCATAAACTATAATGAACTAAACTGAACAAGCAAACAAACAAACAACTAAATAAACGAACCATTAGTGATTAGTGTTTTGGCATAAAAAGGCAACTGTTGTTAACATTTCAGTCATGTTACGTACTGTACGTACTAACTATTGCTGCTTATAACTCACGTTTAATAAAAACCAAGAAGTTATGCCGTGTTATGGCAGTTATGAGACTGATTTGCCTTTTTTTGCCTTCATTTCCCAAATTTGTAAAACATTTGAGCACATACAACAATTAAACATTTAAAGAATTAGCAAAAACAAAACAAACAAACAAACAAAAAAAAAAACAACTGAAAATAATAATAAAAAGAAAACACTAAAAGTAAGTGAAACTTTCCTTTTTCTTGCTATACGGCTTCCCATTAAAATTTCACAGCCGAGCCATAATGGCCGTACTGCTGTCCATCCCACGGGAGTGACATTTAATAATGCCAGCCGTCACAACTGTTCACTAAATCTGCTTGGAAACGTCTGCCCTCTCACACGCTCTCCCTGTGTGTTTCCCCAGATGGGACTGAGATTATTAAAGTGGTTAAACCAGGCCAAACCCACCGCCATGAAGCCTGTATCACTCAGCACCATGTGCGAAAAAAATAATAATAAAGTCACTCACTGCAAACAAATAGTATCTTTGTAAGTGGAAATATCTTCAGTATAGATGAAATTATCGCAAAATTTCCAATTAAAATAAGCACTTGCTGTTAATCACTGTCTCTAATTGCTGTAAATTCAATTGTGAGCCATGCTACGTCGTCTCCAGGTATGAAGACTTCCACACACAACATCCTGTTCGCACATACGCAAAGTATAAATCAGCCCGAATCCGTTCAGCTTCTTGGTGTTTCATTCCAGCAAAGTAAAGTTACCTTTAACCTTGACCAATCCTTCTGCTCCTGCTGCGTCCCCACAACACCATGCCGCCACCACCACGCTTTACTCTATGCATGGTGCTCTCACACCAACTTTCTAAACAACAATACGCAAATACGTGCCATTATAGAAAACTGAATATTACATAATCATAACAGTGTTTGGGATTTTCTTCCGTATCTCCTATTTGAACACTCATAACAGATGCTGGTTCACAAATCACCTCAGCTGCTGTACGGTGGGCATTCTGATGCCTTACACAGCTCGAACAAGACATTGACATAATTTTCTTCGCATCTTTCATGCTTCCAGGTCGACTCATAATCTTTTACTGTGATTTATGGCAGGAACACATCCAGCAGCTTCATTTATGATACATGGTTGGAGCGCTCCACAAATGGCCCTATTGTACTCCTACTTCTTACACAGCAATGTTTTATATTTGACTGATTGCCCATATCTTAATTACTTATTGGAATAGTGCAAGCAGATGGAGCGTAAACGCTGATCTGACGCGATCGGACCAATTCGGAAGGTCCTAAAGTTTTCCGATTCAAGTTCAGTGAGAATGCGAAACGGTTCCATCAGTGTAAAATATTGGTCACAAATCACATACAACTTGCTGATCAGAACGGTAATATTCACACGTACGCAATAAGAAACCTCGTTGTTTCAGAGAATGTCACTTAAACTCTGGAATTTTACACAATATTTCACTTACTCGGGAATTTTATTGGTTATTTTAGTATTTATTATTGCTTTGCATTTTTTCTTTTTAGAATGTCCGAACAAATGATTCGATTGTTTACATTTTTATTACTAATTGTATATTATTGTATTAATGACTATATTCATTACATACAAATTATTGATTTTCTTTGTGTTAAATATTAAGGGAAAGTAAGCCTGTTTGTCTTGGGCCTTGACCTTAATAAAAAGAAAAAAAAATTACATTTGCCTTTTAAAATGTAAAATGCAATTGCAAATAAGAGACAACGGCAATTATAATTAAATTAAAATGACAGGAGTTATTATTTTTATTAAAATAGTCATTATTAAAATGATTAAACTAATTACAGCAATTAACATGTATGCGTTGTGATAAAATATTTACATTAAACAAATCTACACAAGCACAGTGTTCAGATACATCTCAGGAAAAAAAAAAAAAAAGCATTTTAATAATGTGAATTATTATCGAATTATTATGGATTTATTGATTGTATAGTCTTCAACTTCAGCTTCTCCTTCAAAACACTCATGCATCATTCATGAAAGCACAAACACACTCCGATAAATGTCTGAAGGGATGTTTACAATTCTCCTAACAATGTAGGTTGATACATTCTCTCTCTCTCTCTTTCTCTCTCGCTCCTGGCTGTTCAGCTCTTTCCACTTTACTCTCCGACTCGATGAGGAAAGTCGGCGTTTGCACCCACGGATTGAGCAGCAGGTGATTGAACAGTCCGTTTTTGCCTGAAAAGTCATTAAAAAACATTAAGTGTTGGGTAATTAATCAGAGATGCTGGCTAAATGAGTAATTGATTTGCCATTAAAAAAAGAGAGAGAGAGAGAGTGAGGGGGGGAAACGAATACTTCCCTCCAGTCAACAAAGTGCTGTGCACTAATTTAGCGTTTATTTAGCATCTGACAACAGTATTTGAATATGAATTTCATATATTTGAATAACGTTTAACAAAATTCTGGTTATTTTCCTATAGCATGTCTCCAAGTGATTTATTCCTCAAACATGGAATGGAGCCCGGAACCGTGTATGCACAGTAAAGCAGGACAAAGTGAATTAGAGGTTTGATTACAGGTGTAAAGTGCCATGGTCATTTAGGTTTACACACAGAGGAAATAAAGATCAATTGTGTATTTTGTGTGTTTCATGGGGGGGGGTGTTTCTCTAGCAGTATAAGAATAAGAAACCCGGCATTAAGGTTTTAAACCAGATCTTAACAAAAAACATGATCCATAATCAGGACTGATAGGTAGGCAAAGGTCAATAAACAGTCGATTTTAATAAACAAGGTCAAAGAATGATCCAAAAAAACAATAAGACTTCGCAAAGAACTAACACACTTGAGCTACTTAAACCAGGAAGTGATTGCGCAAGAACGTCACACAACCTCTGTTGGTGGAAATGTGAAGTGGCTCGATCTTTCATTACAAACGGTCATACAAGGTATATACAATATCAAATCTTGCTCCTGCTTTTGACAGGGATGTCACTGAGCCTCATTTCCTTGTCTTTTCTATGTTTTCGACCTTCCTGCCTGGTTCTAGATTTTGTCCTCGCCTTGATATAGATTAGTTCCGCCCTACGTGTAGATTGCCTGACCCTCCTGCCTCCTGATTCTGATTACTGCCTTGGCCTTTTGCTTCGTCTGCCCCGGTTTTCTCAATAAAATTCTGCATTTGCATCCAAGGCTGCTAATTTCTGAGACAAACCTGTTGGAGGCAATGTTGGATTTCCAGCCAAGTGTTGTAGAGTGTCCGGATGTCTTGGGGGGGAAAAAAAACAGACCCTTGCATTTATCATTTTGGTATCTTTGAGAAAATAAACCTGGAAGTCAATTTACCGGAACTGTTAAGTCGGGGACACAAATAACTGCTTGATATATGCGCTGGATCAAGTGCTATTTTATACATGAAATTTTACTTTAGATCGTATTGCGATTCTATTTCTGCCTTCAGGTCTGAATTTTCTATCCATAATTTGTTAGGGGTTTAGGTGGCGGTCTAGACGCTAAGTTAAAAACCCCATCTTGATTGCTTCTACTCAAGAAAATCTGGCAACCTTGGAGACGTGAACTGGATGCGGGTAATTTGCATGATCTAAGTAGGGAGCTCAGAAAATCTAGCTGACTATCTGCGTAATCTGATTCTGAATACACGTAACTTTCTCCAATTAAATATAGACGTAAATTTCATACTTTTATTGGCCCGATAGTAATAAAATGTGAATGATTAAAGCAGGAAGTCTG
This sequence comes from Notoglanidium macrostoma, assembly GCA_030068235.1. NCBI lineage: Eukaryota > Metazoa > Chordata > Actinopteri > Siluriformes > Auchenoglanididae > Notoglanidium > Notoglanidium macrostoma. Next base: position 20,855,414 of record JAQQZR010000001.1, on the reverse strand, counting down.
AAAATCAGTATTAAAAACTGCTTGGCTAGAAAGGGTTAACGTCAATAAAGTCAAAATTTCTGGTCTTGGGTTGCTATGATTCAGTTGAAGATCACCAGCCCTCACTTGAACTCTATTAAATGATGTGTAATTGCCCAGTAAGTGTCTGTTTTTGTTCTCCTTGCCACCAGCACTGTCTCTCTGAAGAGTCATTATGACTTGGAAATCAATATTTCCTTGCAAGCTATTTTTTTGCTATTCAGCCTGCTTTATTGAATTGAAAAAATTCACAACATTCAAAGCTGCCCTTCCTTTACTTTTTGCGAGGATGTCCTTGATTTTTGGGAGATTTGCGAGTGTATGCATGTCAAAGAAGTAGACGAGAAATGTTGTTTGGAAAAAATATTTGGTCAACCGGAGAGACTAATGAGGAAATGCAAGTTCGGTAATGAAAGATAATGTGTTAATAAATGGAGTTGTTATTAAAGACTCTATTGTCAGAACAAGTAAACAGTGTAGAGGGCATTAATACAGCCGATATGCCATTTAATTTCTAATTGGTTTTTATTTAAAACTCAGCGGGGTAAGGAATAAACTACGGTTTGAGTTTGAGACCTGTTTGTGAGCACTGAAGTGAAGTACCAAAAATATATTTTGCGTTACAGTAGGGGTGTGAATCTCTCTCTTTCAGTCGATACGATATGTCCAGAAATATACAGTACAATACAAAAGCGATACGGTTAAACAGGTCATTCTTACTATTAATATTAAAATATTACTTACAAATTATTAAACATGTATTATTACTAATAAAGGAGCATTAGGCATGAATTATGGGATGCCTCAACATTCCCGTTCGTGTACACAAACCTCTGCCCTAGAACCTATGAAGTAGAGTTAGCATGCTGACTAGCATAAACATTAGCAAGGAATTAATTGATTGAAAGTCAAGTTACAACACTATAAAAACACACTATCAATTTTTTACTGACTTATAAGAATGGTCAAGAGTGCCATTGCAAGAGGACTGCGGTCATATAAGCTTTAATCTCCTGGTTTAGCATTGTTAGCATTGCTAGCGTGATTAGATAAACTATAGCTGCTTGAAAGGCAAGTTATGACACTGAAAACATGTAAAAATTCTGATTTAAGAGAGCCTTCGCTGTTCTGCTTTACTTTATCATAAGGTTTCATGAGCTTTACGCGCTGGTCTTTTAGCATTGTTTGCTAAATGATGAGTCATTCAAAAGCTAATTGATTCATGACGTAAAGCAGGCAAGTCAAAGTGTCATACCTGCGCAGGAGCAACATTGCTAATTCTGTGGCCATAAAAATGACTCCATTGTGAAAGCTCTCTGCCAACGTTTACTCTGGTTTTACTCGTCATTAAGCGTGCGGCGTGCTGGGCGCTTGTCAATTTCAGCTGTATTTTCTTTCTGAACAGACTGAGATTGAAGCAGAATGAGGTGGCACTGGGTAGTAGCTATAAAATGACTGACAGGAGGTCCAGGGAAATACAATTAGGAGTTCTTGATCATAACACAGTTTTCCAAACAGGCTTTCTCTAAGCAATTAAGCAATCTTTTAGAATAGAGCATTTCATAAAGCAACTCGTAAATTGTGTCACACTGAAACTGAGGCAAAAAAAAAAAAAAATCTGTGGTCAGCCACATTAACATTAATGTGTCTGATGATGGGAAAGCACAAACAAGTTGACGTGTAAGAATTTAATTGACCTGTGCGAATTACTTCCATGCCATCGATTAGAGTATGATCAGAATCGAGTTGCATGTCCGTTATTATAAATATCATTATAGACCTTTCATGCGATGCTAGCACGTAGACCGGGCAAACATGTATTTCTCTACCAGACTGCGAAGATAGAAATTCCTGCTGTCTTTTCTTTAATTAAGGCATCAATGTTCGCGTTTCTGGAGTAACTTATACGGGGACATGTGTGGTTAATAAACAGATTTTTAGAAATGTGTGTACGGTGAAATTTTCTGTGAGGAATGTTTTTGTAAGAGGTCTCCAGAGTCGGTGCTTTTTCATGCGTCAGAGGTACGCTTTTAAAGTTTTGAACAACTCCAGACTGGAACACGTTTTCTTCTAGGATGATCTGTTTCTCTTATCTAGCTGCCGCTGAGGAAAAACATCCCCACAACATGATGCTATCACCACCATGCTTTACTGTGGACATGGTGTTCTCGGGGCGCTGAGCCGGGTTGAGTTTTCTCCAAACAAAGTGCCATGTCATTACTCTCACTGAACAGTTAGGGCGACACTAACCAACTGTATGTTAGATCATGTCCATGTTTTGAGTGAGGACTGGCAATGGTCGGGTTGGGAGCGTTCAAAAATGCATGTATATATTAATAATACACATGCAATAAAGCACTTTTGCAAGGGTTTAATCAGTGTCAGAGAGCGGCAGTAGTTGATATAAGACCACATCCAATGTGTCTCCCTGGATATGACTTACTGAAATATTACTGACTCAATTATTAAAATAAATGATAAAAGAGTAGTGTATTTTGAGAACGTGTCCTTGTTCGCTCCATGCTTTTTGTTTTACATCCTGTCTTTAACTTTTTTTTTTTATCTAATAGGCTGTCCATGCCATAAATATTCCACAGTTTTTGTAAACAGCTACATAAACCATAAGCAAACGTGATATCTCTTTTGTAGAAGACACTGAGAATGTATGCTGAAATGGATGGCATATGCAGCAGCAAAAAGGCTTTGGCTGTAGGTGCACATTCATATGCATTACATGGCTTTAATATTAATGCCTCGCCAATGTTCTACAAATCAGATCTATGCGTCAGTTTGTCTAGTAGTAAAAGTCAATATGACTAGATTTATAGCATAATCTGGAAGATATTTCATTGTAAGTCCAGTCAGTATGGCTGATTACTTCGAGAGATTTTTCAGCATACTTTTTCTGGATGTTTTCTTTTTCTCTCAACAGGACAGCACGAGTCAAAAGTATTGGAACATCTGTGTTATTTGTGTACAAATGGCAAAGAAACTGCTTTATAGCAGCGTAATCAGTATTATTCTCAAAGACCATGGAAAATGCTACAAGAATTCAGTAAGGAAATACGAATCTTATGGAACTAGGACTCACAGTGAGTCTGAACGATTTTGGCTGTTTCCATTTAGACTGTTTCTATAACGCAAACAAAAACGCTAAAAATATAGGGCGCTCAAATCTTTTGACTAGCATCGTCAGTAACTGCTCTGTCCTAGTCGGTGTCATAGTGGATCCGGATCCAACCATGGTGAAAAAATTCACCCCGGACGCGACACCAGTCCATCACAGTTGTTGGTCAACCTCTGCTGCCGTAGCGACGTGCTTAATCTGTCTCTTTAAGCTGTTGGTGTCCATGATGTTCTCAAGTCTCTTCAAATCCGAGGTGCAGGAACGAAACCTGAAGGGTTTTTCATGTGCTACTGTGTTAGACTTTAGCCGCTGTGTATCCTCTCATGTTTCTTCAGATCTTTCCAAAGATACAGCCTTGTGGGTTTTAATTGGCATTTTGGCTGAAAATCATAGTGTAATTCTAGATTTTGTCCCAAGCCTTTGGATTTACAAGGCAGGGATTTCATCACATACTCTACAGTATGATTGTATATAGGTGCCAATTCTTTACTGATCTTTAGTGTAACCACCACCCACATATTCCATTAAAAAACTTGTGCAACTTCATTCATTGCTGATAATTCTTGACCCCCCCCCAAGTCAAATGATTTGTTGGACAATCATCACCATCATAAATTAAAATCAAGAAGCATCTGCTTGTTGTCGAGGCTCTAGGAAAGCTTGTGAGCTTGAGGCTGTGAGAACAGTTGGTGGAGAACATGCCACACGAGCAGAATGAGCTACAGACGGCAGCACCAGAAGTCAAAATGTCTTCCTAATTGACAGCTTTCTGGTGGTGCAGAGAGATGACAAAATTAACTGGCCTGGAGCATTTGTAGATGAAAGTGGGAATTGTGATTTCTGCTGCAACTTTTTCCTTGGTTCCATGGTGCATTGCTGCTCTGTTTCAACCTATTGACAAAAATATGAGAGAAACACATAACCATGTGTATGAAGCATGAAAACATCCAAAGTCCTCTTGGATCATCTCCACCATGCGTGTTTAACAGAAATGGAATAGAGTTCATGTAGGTTATGGTGCCCCCTGGGTAATATTTAAACAATAACAGATATGCAGATTCTGGAGGTAATGTTATAGTAATTATTATAAAACAGTAAATAGACATGATGGGGCATACTGTTATAGGGAAATAATCAACATCAGGATGGTGTGATACAAGATTCAGATGGCCATTATCACTCCAACATTGATTACTTTTCAAAGCAGCATGTCCCATAATGTTTTAATTTCTGTTATATTGCAAAGTAGATCCAAGAGGACGCAGTCTGTAATCCTGGACTGTCCACTGAGAATATATCTGTCCCCTCAGCCTTGTAAGTGAAATGGACTCGACAACTTATCTTGGCTTGCTACTGGTGGCCCAGAAATAATCTGTTTTCTCTCTCATTGTGTGTATATTCTTCTACCTATGATGCCAGTGCCAGAACTTGACTCACCTCTTCTGCAGTGACTCTTCACGCCCTAAGCAACCGGTTGAGTCACGCTTTACTTTAGCTTGGAGCTGTCTGCACTTGTGACTCACTTTCAGCTGTTGTGGAAGAAGAGTTGCACCCATCCTTCTTTATGTTCAAGTTTCACCATTGTTTCAATGGATAATCTCACCTGAAGCTCAGCATTGTACTGAAAAACTGCTGCTGCGCTCATAAAGACTTCCCTGTGCTCCCAGGACACATTCAAAATCTGCTAATACTTAACATCCTTTCAATACACCTTGTACTGTTTGTCTTTAGTCTGTAATGATGTATAATTCTGCTATCTGATGCCACCCAAAGAGGATGGGCTCGTTTTGAGTAAGGTTTCTTTCTTTTCAGGTAGCCTTCATTGCCTGCTCATTAGGGATCGACATCTAAAACCGGATTTCTGTAACACTTCTTTGTGACAGTGTCTACTGTTAAAAGCGTCAAACAAATAAAATTCAGTTGAGTTGAATTGGACCTGGCATGAACCTTTGACAGTCAGCTTTGGTACTACAATGGCCTGGACAGCTTTTATGAAATGGCTGGGTATCAGCATGATGCCCCTGAGCCATCTAAAGTGAAATGACATTATCAACTAGTAGGTAATCCAATGTCTTTGTGGTCTTCACCAAAGACAGTACGAGTGGTGGAAAGCAAGACAGTCATCAGTGTAAAATGACTCCCATGGTTGAATGGCTCTTTTATGGGACTTGTGGTTAGTCCCAGTCAAAACCACACCTACAATCATTATCCATAATCTTCTGTTCAGGTAAAAATGAACTATTTTCAAATAACAGAGGAACAAGCAGGGAGTTTTAACAGCAGTGGCAACTCTTGGTCTCGTTTTATTGTTGGGCCCCAGGGTTTTAAGTGGGCAGCCAGAACATCTGACCTGGTCATAGCTGGTGGTGTGGTCTGCAAAACTTGTCCATGTCGATCTTGACATGAACGGGGCAACCCTAAGATTCACCGGAAGGACTTAAATATTCTATGCAAGAATAAAGGCGCTTTGGCTCAGGTGCAGGAAATGGCTACTCCTTCTAATTCATGCTGCAGTAGATTCCGAGAACCCTGCTGATCTTATGGTCGAAGTGTTTGACCAGAGCTTGATATATCGGTATCTCAGACTCACGTGTGAGTCTGCAAACAGAGGGGCATTCAGCTCTGAATTCCAGCCACTTTGTCCCTGTAAAACTTAGTTGTTTGTAGAGATCTGATTTGGAACAAGTGGTCGGTTTTGATGAGAGAGCGACCACTATCCCTGCAAGCAAGTTCTGACTGGTGAAGACACCGTCCCTGAAGATGGTTCTCAAATCTGGCTCAACTGCTTTCAGCTGCAGAAAGTAGAAGGACATTCAGCCATAGATTTAGTTCTCTGACTGAGACAAGAAATAGAGAATAATATGCCGTATTGCATTTAAAAAAAAAGTATTGCCTACAGTGAAGTGAGGAGTACCAGTAGTCGGTGGAGGTGCATCAGCAAACCAAGGTCAATCCCTCAATGAATGAGGAGATCTACTGGAGGTGTTGTACCTTGGTGGCAAGCAGCACATATTGGGCAGTGACAACACACCTCCAAAGCTGTAACTCCACTCTGTTCATGGTGTTCATGGAAGTCTTCTCGAACATGTTTAACAATATAATGGATGCGGACACACTGCAATATAAAGAAGGACGGTCATGAAGTAGCATGAAGTCTAAGAATAGGAAATGGAATATGATATGCTGCAGATCAGGAAATGAAGAATAACAGGTTGAATGGCGCAATATTGATTCACAATTAATCTCAGTGGGTGGTGAATTTTGTGGGAAGAGAAATGGAAGGTTGCAATTAATCAAGAGACTGGAATGAGGCAATTGTAGGAAAAGATACCAATGAATGAGGATGGGGCAGTGGCAGACCACAGTTTTTTCCTTTTGTGTCCCTGTTACCATGGCAACAAACACCATGTATTGAAGTTCTGGCTTCTGTTCTAGTCCAAGTCCCCAAGTCTGCCCTGTTGTTTTGTTACCGGATTGTGTTCTGTGTCTTTGTATACCTTGCTGTGTTAATACATCATCGCAAAGTCTCATCATGTCTTTAGAAAGTGAGAGGTCTGAGCCTTGTTTTCTCATTTCCCTTTTCATTTGGTGTTCAACTCTTGCCTGTGTTTTGACTTTGACTTTAATTATGGATTATCCTTGTGTCTGTCCACAAGGCAATATCTATAACAGTATCGTACAAGGATACTTGTATACAAGCAAAAATATCTATTCAAACATGCATTAAATGTTAACACATCAATTGCTAAGAACTCAAAAGCTGCTCCGTAAGTACATGTCTGGATGATGGGCCTCTATACAACGTGTATAACTTGTTTCAAATATTATATCTGACACATTTGGTAAGGAAATTAGTTGTATAATCAGTATTAAAGGTAGGTTTGAATTTTTTCTTTCTATGTACAGTGTCTGTCCTTCACACTTCACATAGCCCTTTATCCTACTGGGATTTATTTGGTCACATACTGCAGGAGAATTTCAATTGACACTGTGTACTTTAGGCAAATAAAGCTTAAAATTTACATTATTTTTTAAATATCAGATTGAACCTGTTCTTTGATTGAAGATGATAAGGTCTGACTTCCAGCACCGCACACACCGAATGCCCCTCCCTTACCCCTACTTTCCAATCATGTATTAGAACCTACAGTGGCCGTCAGACATCCGTAGCATTCTTCCAATACTTACTTGTTATCCAGCACCAGCAAACACTGCTTCCTCTTATTTCTTCTCCCTTGTCCTTTCTTTTTGTTTGTCTTCCTTCCGGTGCTTCCTTCCAGATCCATGTTGCCCCTTTTAAAAATGAGGAACGCAGAAGGCGCTCTCTAGAGGTTTGTCCGTTCAGGTTCCCCTAAATCCTACATAGTGCACCTTCAAGGTAGTATGTAAGGTCTTGTGAACAAAAAACCAGCATGACAAGGATTAAGGCGCAAATAACACTTGCATTTGCTCTCTCTCCCTCTCTCTTTCTCTCATCATTGAGTGATCTGGCTGTGTGCTCTGGATTAAGTGTGGCGTCTTTATCCTCATAAACTCACTAGAGAAGAGACTGAGCAGTCAGAGGTACATGGCTGCTATTGGATTATTGGATGCTGATTCATACTGATGAATGTGGGCAATCAGTTCTAGCAGTAGTGTGGGTACACAGCTTCTTGTCTGTTCCATAATAAGGTCATTAATAGAAATCTGGCCAGTGAATAGAGAAGAAAATACTCCACCATCCAGTCTCTGAAAGGCTTTTGACCACTCTATTGCAGCTCTTTAGGTAAAGCGCAATAAGGCAATTTAGTAAAACACGCACACACACACACACATACACACAATTGCGAATTCATCGCTAAATCTATTACCAGTATTTTTTTTTGGATGATGTTGGAATTAAAATTTAATTTCACTGTGAAGATATTCTTCAGAGAATGGCTTACAGAGCAGTTTTGGAAAATATATGTTTTTTTTTATTGTTTAGTGATAAAAATACCACGTTTTAGAATCATGTTATTTTCAGGTTAACAATAGCATCAATGTTTGAAACATGTTAAATTGATCTAGAAATGTGTTAAATGGGTTTAGTAATACCATGCGTGTTTAGGGTTTAGAAAATAATGAATAATGAAAAATGACATCATATCATATTAGACATGACATAGTGCCTTTGTTATTGTATTATAACTCTTTTGACTCAAAACTCTTTTGAACCAAATAACCACTATGGTATTTATCTTCATATCTGGTCCATGACCCTTGTGAGCACTTGTTCATGGACCGACAACTGAACTGAACTGTTTCAAACCAAGTTCATCAACGTCAGTTTCTGTCTTTCTTATCTTGTATTGTAGGAGTTTTAATGGAGCTTCACTCTCCCTTTCCTTCCTCTAAAAAAAAAAAAAAGGTCACAAATGCTAGTCCAGAAAAATACGCAGAAGATGTATGAAGCTGCTGTCCATGGGAAATGATGAAAAACCCTTAATGACTGTTTATAGGTCTCCAAATATAACTATATAAATAAATAAGAACACAAACATGGCATAGGAATGTCTCTATGTGCTATTACCAAATGTCAAATATTTCATTAGTGGTGCTGTTTTTTGGAATAATACTGATAGTGAGTGTTGTTAATGAAAAGAAAGTTGCTTTGTGACCTGAATGGACATTGCACTTTTGAGCAATTAATGTCAAAATGGGGTATAACAAAGAAAGAGAGCTCATTAGGAGCTCTGCAGGATGGCGGAAGTTTGGAGGCTAAAGATCGTCACTAAATGTCATTTTGTTTCTTCTTTATTCTTTCTAAGAAAGTGGAAATACTATCCAAAATGCCTAATGAATGAGCTAATGTCTACATGCTCTCAGAACAGAACAGCAGCAGCTCATGACCGGAGAGTTTGGTGATAATGAAAAAGAAACAAATAATAAAATCACACTTCACTTATGCTAAACGCTATATGCTACGACTTAGTGAATATTTTGAGTAACACATAATAAGAAGTTTAGACCTGACAACATACAGTCATAAGTCATACAGTCTAGCAGCTTTTTTCAGCTGTGTTTGATACAGCAGATGTATTTGCCAGGTCTCTGCAAAGATTCCAGCCTAACTACATCTCAAAAACAATGAAAAAGCCCTGAGACTATCCTAAAAAATCAAGGTCACCATAGTGCACACCCATTTCTAATCCCTATGGACATTATGTACTTCATAACCCCCCATATCTCTCCAAATCCACGCAATATACATTATTATGTAATAGAAATGATTATGTGCATCATAGACTACTGTATGCACCTTTACATTGCCTTTGTTTTCGCTGTTTGCTATAAAAACAAGCCTTTGGTGGCTGCAGAGTATATTTTATCTAACCAAATTTGGCAACCGGTTATATAATTCTTCTTGTTGTTGTTGTTGGATTCCTGTCCCAATGAGCCTCTATTAGCACTCGTTGCAGTTTTAATTATACACTACACACAATAATAACTCTATGAAGCTAAATGGGGAAACCCCATGATTGCGCAGCATCTAGAAAGGTGAGTAAATCAAATGGAATGGCTTTTTTTTATTGTGTGTTCTCTTAATTACTTATTAGTTTTTTTTAATGGAATTGCATGAAGCTGTAATTGAGGTCTTTATGAAGACCAACAATTGTTGAATGGCTGATACTGTATATGGTGGCAGTCTGACCCTTCTACCCCTGTGGACGAGCTGTGCAATGGTAGCTCTTCCTGGAATAAGAAACTCTTCTGTAGACTCTTGGAAATCCAGCAATGTAGTCAAATGGGAACTCTCGAACTCTAGAGTGGAAATCCCCCCCCGATGTAGTACAACAGACGTTACAGGTTCATTAAAAACCAAGACCAAGGGCACGAATTCAGATTTTTAATCTTGCATATTTTAAAGAAGTGCAGTATGCATTAGATCTCCCCCCAATTGAACACAGATTTTGGTGTGATGTGCTAGCGCTCTCCTACACCACCATCAAAACACCAACAGAGGCAATAACTTTTAGAAGAATGGACTCTTCAGCTCTAATTTTCCATCTGTCTTTTGCCCTTTAATGCATTACCTTGTCTTTGATAGAACTGTTGTGACCTTTAATGTTCAGCGACGACTTAAGTTCTTTGCCTACACCACTCCATTATTGCTTTCTATCCCGACTCAGTCAATACTCACAAGTCTATATTTACCTGGATGTAAGTAATGGAAAGCTGAGCCTCTGTTTACATCCTGCCACATTAACCGCTCAACCTTCTGGTGACAGTGTTCTAATTGATTCACCCGGGAAAGAAAGACACTAGAAAGCATTTGCTATCAATCCTGTTCATGCCTTCCCATGGAGGTTGCATGGAGGTTATAAGGAATGGCACGGAGGATGTTGATGCTTATTGAGACACCGATTGAGGTTAATGATAAGCTTGAGATGATTTATATACTTGTAGGACTGGGAAATCTGTGTTATAGTTAATTACTAGCCCTGTTTTTTTTTTTTTTTTTTTTTTTTTACATAGGGTTGTTCCAGGGTCACAGCTCAAGATGTGGCTCCAACATGCTCTTTCAATATGTTTGAGGTTCTGAAATTGATTTTCCAGTGCTGTAATAATGAAAATTATTTAAGGTGTGCAAGGGACCACCTATGTATTGCACTATGTTGGCTCGACCGTGGTGTCTTTAGCAAGATAGGGACCAAAGAGGAAATGTAAGTTCGGTGATAAGGAGATACATTTATTAATAAATGTTACCAGTTATAGGCCCATCTCTAACCTTCCCTTCATAAGCAAGGTTATAGAGAAGGCAGTTTTTAATCAAATCAGTAACTACTTGGACACAAATGGCCTTTTTGGTGATTTTCAGTCAGGTTTCCGTCAGCATCATAGCACAGAAATTGCTCTTGTAAAGGTACTGAATGAGATCCTGATGATATAACTGTACTGTTGCTGTTAGACCTGAGTGCAGCTTTTGACACTATTGACCATAGCATACTCTTAGATAGGCTAGAAAACTGGGTTGGGCTCTCAGGAACAGTGTTGAGCTGGTTTAGATCGTACCTAGAAGCCAGGAGTTATTTTGTTTCGATTAGCACTTGTGAATCAGAGAAAACTGCTATGTCATATGGAGTCCCACAAGGATCCATTCTAGGACCAGTTCTGTTTACTCTGTATATGATTCCTCTGGGTCAAATTCGTAGAGAGAATAATGTGTTATATCATAGCTATGCAGATGATACTCAGATATATCTAGCTGTCTGTCCTGGTGACTTTGTCTCCATAGATTTATTATGTCTCTGTCTCAATAGAGTACAAAACTGGATGCATCAAAATTTTCTCCAGTTAAATAAAGACAAAGCAGAAATAATACTGTTTGGAAACAAAGAGGGAAGATTAAATCTAAGCACCTACTTAGAATCTAGAACCTTTAAAACAACAATGCATGTTAAAAAATCTTGGTGTAATCATGGATGGTGATCTTGACTTTAGTGAACATATTAAATCGATATCGAAGTCAGCATTCTGGCATCTTAAAAACATAGCTAAAGTCAGAGATTTTGTGTCCCATCAAGACCTTGAAAAACTTATACATGCCTTTATTTCCTGCAGGGTTGATTACTGTAATGCTCTGCTCACCGGGATTTCTAAAAAGTCCATTAGACACCTCCAGCTCATTCAAAATGCAGCTGCAAGAGTTCTAACCAGAACTAAGAAGTGAGATCACATCACGCCAATTCTCGGGTCCTTGCTTATGTTGCTTTTCCCACACTTGACTGCTGAGTTGCAATACTCTACTGTGCCTGATTTTTAAAATATTTTAAAATATTTTATAGCACTTTTTAATTGCTTTATTTCTATTTTGTTTTTCTCTTTGTATTTTTTCCTCTTGTTTCTGTAAAGCACATTGAATGACCCATGTGTATGATAGTGTGCTCTATAAATAAATTTGCCTTGCCTTGCCTTACCTAATAACTTTTAACATTTATTAATTAATGACATAACAAATGGAAAGTGCTGTTATAGGACAGCTTGCATCAGGCCATATCACACCACCCTGTTGTTGATTAGTTTCCCATCACAGCATGCCCCCAAGTGATCCCGTTCATAGTTAATAAACATTAATCAGTGAGATGTGCCACAAATGTAACTACTAATGTACATAAGTAGCAAATGGCCCTATGATTATAGATTTGTAAGAAAAGCCACTTCTTATCAAAAGGTGCCAATAGTTATGGTTAGGGTTTGCGCTGTACTATAGCTTCTCGCTTCACTTAGGATTCCTATAGAATTGTTAGGAGGCCAGGTTAAGGGCCGGACATTAGAAAACACTGCAGCAGAGGAAACACTCTTTTGCCTCTTTCTGTCATTTCCCATGGCTTGCAAATCATAGAGCAAAGTTTGCCTTTGCTAATCAGCTCTTGGGTCTAATGAGATTAAGTCACCCTTTAGCAGCAGTCAGGAGTCAAGAATTAATATGTCTTCTTCCGTTCCCGTGTGATTCATTGATATGCTGCTCCGCGGCACAGTTGCCCAAGCCGTTAATGACATAATGAATAATGGATGGCACAGCTCAGTATTACATTTGGCTTGATTGCAACCAGATGCAGTTTTAGCATGTGGAGGTTTGATTTGATGATATATGGCAGTAACATCTTTGTTCTGCAGATGAAAGCATTTCAAAGAAGTCACATGCTTTGATAACCTATACTTTAGAGTTTTTGGTGTTTTGTTTTTCATCAACTTGGTAGAGTTGGAGAAGAAAGTGGAATCGATACACAGTGGAATTGGTCAAGCTACTGTGGCCTTGGCCTCTCTCAAGTGGTCCTTTTGATAGAAAACAAACATGTCCTTCCATCAAGGTCAAGAAGCACCTCTTCTGTACACTAATCCTGCTAGAACTGGATCAGAGACACGAATGTTCAAGGTTTTCCAAATGTAATATTCCAAATGCATTAACACATTTAAAACAAGATCCATCCCATCCATCCATTATCTATAGCGCTTTATCCATCTGGGTCACGGGGAAGCTGGAGCCAATCCCGGCATCTTGGGGCGAGAGGCGGGGTACACCCTGGGCAGGTCGCCAGTCCACAACAGGGCCAACACAGACAAACAGCCACACACGCTCGCA
>JAQQZR010000001.1:20831383-20841622 GCA_030068235.1 Notoglanidium macrostoma | reverse complement strand
GGGAGAACATGCAAACTCCACACAGAAAGGCACCCTGGGTGACCCGGGGATCGAACCCAGGACCTTCTTGCTGTTTAGGCAACTGTGCTAACCACCAAAGCACCACCGTGCCGCCCCCAAAACAAGATCACTAGATGAAAATGTAATCAGCAACCCATTATCAAGGAGAAAATCCAGAGATGATTGTTGCAAAGGTTTGACAGCATTGGCAGTGTCCCAGATGACTACCATGCAGACTTCTCTGGAGAAGTGGAAGATCAAACATGATAGACCAAGCAGGTAGAAAATGAACAGCCTCCAAAGCCACCCTCATCCAGAACTTAGCTAGGAACCAAAAGGATGAAAAACCTGGTTACTGAGGTTTTGATCAAACCCTTTCAAGTGACCCACCAGTCAAAGAGGATAATACAAGAACCATAAGGCTTTGTAGACCCTTGACTAGGCTTTGAGAATCATCTGCAAATATAAAGGTATCGAAGGCAATGCAAAACAAATGTACATATTTATTCTAAATATCTAAATATTGCATAGAAAAGCAATTCCAAAGGATGTTGGCCCAACAACAGGGGGTGCAAACTAACCATTAACCTAACCAATGCCTTCCAGGCTTGCATATTCTGGATCATATATATTGTTCTAAAGAGATCCATTCTCAAACATGCATAAGCCACTCACTGTGCCAACCTAATACTCATATTCAATGCTGTGGGATGGTCTGACATAAAACTCTCAGTGGACGATGTCTTAAAGTGCAACACTTTGCTTAATAATGAGCTATTATTTACACCAAGAGTGAATGTCAGGTCAGACGAGAAACATCAAGAGGCATAATTTGTAAGAATCATAATGAAGAAGAAGAAATAGAGGCGGCTTCTAACTTTGTGGAAACAGTTTGGAGAAGAGCCACATATGGGCGTGATGGTCAGGTGTCCACACACTTTTAGCCATACAGTGTATGAGCAGTATCTATTCCTTTTTGTTCCATGACGGTCTTAAGGTCCACTTCCAAATGCTTGGAAGATTTAGTTTGGCTAGGTATCGATTACAAGCTGCTGAGATCTAAAGTGCTGCTTCACGACTCTCTAGGTAGAGATAACGTGAAGGCTAAACCAGCATGTCAGCGCTATTTGGCCATACCACTTGTGTGCACTGTATGGTTTGGGACACATCCTTGAATTCCCTCTGAAGATGTGAAATTAAATGGCTTGTATTCAACAGGAGACAGTTAGAAATGGCTACATAAGCATTCATACTGTTTCCAAAAAATCTTTATAAAGGATGTTATCATGTGTACAGTCTTGTTCAAAGCCAGACAGGGACATTTTCAATTTACAAAGGTCTCCAAGAATAATTACAGGAGTCACAGGTGTGCAATTTGGACAGCTGCTTTTGATGCATTCCCCTGAAGGAGCATATGTGGTACAAATTGCAATATTCCCAAATTCTCTTAAATGATAGGTAGGCCTTAGTGACAAACACAGCAGTTCAGTATCCTTGTTTCACATTTCATCCCTTACCACATAGTTTTGCGCAAACTGACCTAAACATACAGTACAAGTTCCTACTTTTGCATCCCCCCCACACAACGTCCGAATAATGTTCTCACCCAACAATGTTCCCTTTAAGCCAGAACTCTCAGTTTATTGGTTGGCTGGACACATGGGAGGATTATATCTCATTCTTAAGAGGCTCGGTTGGAGCCAAATTCAATTAAGATGTTTTGAGTTTTTACCGGGGGGAGCTCTGGATTGCAGATGATCCTGATAGAATCGAAAAAAAAAAGCCTGGATTTGCATATAACCTCTGGATTCCTTTTTTGTCTTTTACCAATAGCGTATGAAATTTCCTTTTCCACGATTTCACATTAGAACGATTTTCCGAACGATGAACAAGCCAAATTTTGATTACATCAAGTTTCAAGTTTTTGTTTTTGCATCAGGATTATCTGATTAACAATGTGGTCCCTTTTACTTTCAGCGAGTCTCACTTTAAGTCTCAGACGTAAATGTCTACAGCTGAATGAAAACAATGAGAGCTAAATATGACTCTAAGGTCTTAAAATAAGTAGACTACATCATTTTGCTGAAGTGAGTCTACACCCTGGCCCCAAACCATCATCCATGATTCCAAGTGATATGCTTTACGTATCCTTCTCCAAAGCAGCTTATCATCCTACGTAAACATAATAACAAGATCAACAAAACGCTGATGTTCTTCAAGGGCAGCCTCATAGTGTATTTACACAGTGTAGCTGCATTGTACTGATACTTTGTCTTGTTAACATTGCAGAGGACACTAAAGTCTTGTAACGTTCCCTCGAGTGCAATTTAATAGCTCTAATCAGACCATGCTTTCCCCTATGGCTTTTAATGACCTTGAAACACTCATCTGTTCGCTCTTAGCGGGTAAACGCTTCCTGTATATTACACACGACTCTTGGTCTGAATGTAGAAAAGTGACTGACTACACCAAACTCCGTTGTAAATCCTTCCTTAAACACCTTCCATGGATAAAGAATAAATAAAGAAAGGAAAGATGGAAAAACAAGGCTTGTCTGAGAAATCCCTGAACCGAATTTTTTTTTTTTTTCTAGGTTATTTACTCCTCTTAGCCTTGTTAAATCCTAGCCTAGTAAAGATAGCATTAGAAATGATCATTTATATTATGAATTAATGGCTATATTTACACACAGTATGTGTTTTTCCAGCACCGTCAGTTCTGAACGGGATCCCTGATCCGGGATATATTATAATTGCAAATTAAATACGCATATTGCTTAAGATGCATTTACATTACATTTTACGAGAACTAATGTACAGCGCTTATGAAATAAAACTGTTATGCTCTCTCAAAGCAACTTATTAGTAGTGCTGGCTTCGAATTGAAAACCGTCCCACATTACGTAGCCTGTTTGTTCGGGCCCCCTAGTGGTTAATGTGCAAAAATAGCTATAAAAAAGATCAACAAAGTAATGCTACCTAATTCATCCAAAAAAATAAATAAATAAAAATTGTGTTCCAACATGGCAAAAATAAAATACAGCTAATGGGTGGAAACAACAGTTAATCATAGTTCATTAATTAAAATATAACATGTTTAACCCATGCGCTACGAAGTAAGTAGTAAAAGTGCTTACATTTTGGAAATTATAAAAATTACAAAAATGTAAATGATTTTTAGGAATACTGCAAGTCATAGCCATTATTAAAGGCTATTAATGTTGATACAACTTCATTATATATACGTTTCATTGTTTCCTGAAGTTCTAAGGATTAGAGCTTGTATGAATTCATTATCAACCAAGCATTAATTTAATATTAATATATAGTATGCTTATTCGTGGACCTTATAATAAACTCTTTCTGATGTTTTATTATTATTATTTTTTTAACCTATAATACATGTTAATTCGTATACATATAAAGTGCAGGCCAGAAATAATTAAACACTGACCAAATATTTTCGCTCAGCTCTGCATTTCTCTGCATTTAAATTCAAGATTAAGGCGAACATGACAATACATAATTAGGAACAATGCCATGGCCAAGGTTACCAGCGCGAGTGACAGAGCCTACCCAGCAAGGTACTTTTTATGGGTCAGTAGTTGTGAGTGTCATTTCTGTTTTTGTGTGCTGGGACACACAAAGGACGCAAGCAGACTCAATCAGGAAGTCTGGCTCGGTCCTAGAAGTCAATCTCGACACCCAGGGGAAGGTGATGGAGAGACACGGCTGAGAGTGGATCCGGTTCTCAGCGGAGTAAAAAAGGCAGTATGTTCGGGCTTTTTTGTCGTATTCTATTTTACGTTCCCTGAGTTTGCATTCATGGATTATATTTCAGGCTCATTAAGAAACCACTTAAAAATTAGCCAGCTATGTTTTATTAAATTCCGGAGAAAGGCTGGTGAGAAAACAACACGGCTAGTTATAGCTGTTCTAGTGTAAGTGATATCAGGAACTTGTTTCGTGGATGATGCCCAACATTACATGTAACTACAAATGGACAAAAAAAGCACGTTCTTTAATACCTAAATACACTTCATGACATGATGTTATGGGAAAAGAGTCAAAATGAGTTAAATCCGTGAATTATTTTTCCTAGAAGAGTATGCACTGAAGTGTTTTAATTCTTTACTTATCAGCCTCACCATGTTGGTGAGATGGAAAAATAATGAAAGCTGTGTTGGGGGGAGCAGCGAGGCTGTGGGTGGTTTCTATTTCTGTTTTTACCACTTTCACATTTATGGCTCATCAGTTCTCTAACCTGACTAGCTCTGGGCAATGACATCTAATGCATACTTGTGTGTTTAATGTGTTTGATGTGAGTTTTAAAGCTGTGTTAAGTTTACAGCACTAAACTCGGGAAATAAATATCCTTATTATATCTGCGCCCAGTGTTTGTGCCCAGTGTATGTTCGGTATAATGAATCATTATATGAGTTGAAGAAATGCTGTAATAAGTATTCCCTTGACATTGACCGTATCACATGTACATGCGGTCCTACAAACCCTAATACCCGTGTATATCAAATTCACTTGTGTTGTATTCTTCCGTTATCGTTAGCCTGCTCTGCTTTATCTCCAATCGGTACTTATAAACATTGGAGCCGGCGTGGGTGGAAAGGATGTCTGACTCTCTCGTCTCTCTCCTCTCCAACACAGTAACATGACTCTCATCAGTGATTTTTTGTTTCCCCCCCAACAAAAAAAATGTAACAAATAAATAAAAAATGGCCAGTCAACTTCAGGGGTAGCATGCAGATCCAGAAATGGCCTAGCCTGGCTATGATAAAAACCGGAGAGGAAACCTTATCACGACCATTAAGAACACCACTCGCTGAGTTGAGTTACAGCCGGAAAGCCCTGGGAATCAATGGTGCTGGACTGGTGGTGAGATGGAGCTTAATTATTGGATAATCCCACAAACAATAGCGGGATTGAGTTTCATGTCTGAAAGCCTGAAAAAAAAAAAAAAATCATACCGTCTGCCAAATTGCATTTGGGAAAAAACACATCAAATTACAGAAGGCCATTGACAAGGCCCGTAGCTGTTTGCCTCTGTTTAACTTCCGTGTAGTAGGAAGTAGGAATAATGCATTCTATTCATCAGTCTGGTGGACAGTATGAAAAAAAAACCTTACATAACAACTTCATTGGCATTCTGATATAGGAAAACAACCAATAATGTGTTACAAATTGCTATGGTATAAAGAATAAAACACTTGAAAGGACTAAGTCATGATGTAAACACATTCCACTGCCTTTGCTGACCGTAAAACTCTAAAGTTGATTGAAATCAGAGCCATTTATCTTCCAAAAGCGTGTCCGATTTCCAAAATCCTCAACATTTATAGCAAGTAAGGATTGGATTTAATAAAAAATAAGACCGCTAAGCCCATCTCAAGCTAACCATTCAGAAGCATTCCAAAAAAGAACCCTCTTCTTCAATTCTTTTGGACAGGAAATGCAGAACACGTCCTGTGGAACAATTTTCCTGGTCCGGGGAGCAGTCGAGCCGTCCTGCGTTAAACCGTGGTACCTCTAATGAGCGCGTCCATCAGCGCGTTACATGAGTAGATGTAATAAACTAAGCTCTTGTGGGAGATCATAGATGTTTGATCATTTGATCACTGAGGGAACCAATAAAGCATGTGTAGCAAGAACTACAAGGTTCTGGGATGCACACTGAAGACTAAACAGCCATGGCATTGACTGACCATTGATTGAGAGAGCGTTCCCTTCACAAGCAGTTCTTCTTTTTCTCTTTTTACACTCACTGCAGATAAAAACACTACAAACGGCTTAATGATCATTTTGAGGCTGCCTGAAAAAAAATTGAAGTACAAAGATGTGCAGAATTCAGAAAACAAGACTTACAGCAATGCTACAACAAAGCATGACAACTTTGCAGCGAAACAAAGAAACAGCAGGGTGTATAGAGGCAAACTAATGAAGAAGTAACATAAAACAGGTGAACACAGTAAGGAAGCAAATCAATGCCAGGTATAGAAAAGAAGAAGCAAAAAAAACGTATACTAGGGGGTTTTTCTTTCTCTGGTTGTTGATGAAAGAAGAAAAATTAGTAATGACTGCTAGCCTACTGAGCCTTCTTGCTCCCTGGGCAGCTCTATCTATATCACATACAGTATATACACAAGATAGTCACAGATACGTAATCTTGACACAGGACATTTGATATTCACTTTTGATACTTTAACCTGCTATTTCTGTTCGTTCTTCCTACTACAATTATCCCTATATTTTTAACTACTAACCACGGCTACGAAACTGACTCAGGCGATATTCACACAACGACTGAACAAATAATACGCTTTGAAATGACCAACATGTCAACCTTGATAATTAAAACACTGCAGAACAGGCTTTACTTCAATTAAGAGGCGCAGGCGCTGAGTCCCAGCCATTGAAAACTCCTTTTAATCTCCATCTCTCACAATTAAACGTCCGTCGGCGGGTGAGATGAATCAATTTAAAGCAATTAGAAAATGTGAATTCCGTTTGATTTCGTTTAAGACTGTCCATTTCGTTTAAGCCTCTCTCTCTTTTTGCGTCCCTGTCTTGCGCAGCGCCGGCTTGCTGAGTGATGTCTTTTCGCGACACCCTTTTCCGCTCTCCAATTACAG
Source organism: Notoglanidium macrostoma (assembly GCA_030068235.1). Taxonomy (NCBI): domain Eukaryota; kingdom Metazoa; phylum Chordata; class Actinopteri; order Siluriformes; family Auchenoglanididae; genus Notoglanidium; species Notoglanidium macrostoma. The sequence continues at coordinate 20,834,979 of JAQQZR010000001.1, read as the reverse complement.
ATCTTGATGCTATCATTAATAATGAACGGATATTACAATTAAAAAGCGTCTGCTATTGTACAGTGTAAACACAATTGATCTTCCATAAATTAGGCTTTAAACTTCACTGATGGAATACAAACTCAGTTGAGTACAGGATGAACCGTTAAGGTTTCCTACCATACCGTGATAAATAAGATTTTCTGCTGATAATTTGTGCTGGCTTTCTTTTTATATTTTCTAGTTCCTTGCCCGGAGGTTAAAGCTGTTTCTTGTGTCACGAATCTTTTGTGTGGTTTGAATGGAATAGCTGGCTAAAGGCAAGCACAGGTTCTCAAAAGCGAATCATATGCAACCACCAAGGACTCGTTATGGAGATTCTGGCCAATGGCTTGAGAGTGCACATAACTCCTTCACTGGGACCGGCTCTGATGTGGGTTAGGTTGCTAATTTCAGTGTTGAATCCCCAAACTGTGGCTGTGGACATTACAAGACACACTTGAGGACAGGAAGTGTTGTAGGGCGAGATCTGGGCATTTGGAAGTTACAATCTTAGATTTAGATGCGATTTAGGTTTTCATCCAAGCCCTGATGTGCTGATATTGTTTTTGACCTTCATCAGGGATACATTAACATTTACATTATTCTCTGCTGTCCTTTTGCAATCAGATCACCTAGATGGACGTCCTAATGTATCTCATAGCCAATATATTTAGTAATATTTATATACACACCCAGAAAGTAAACTTAAATCTAAGCACAAATATGCTGGAGTTAGAAAAGCTCACAGGAAAACTAACTTTACCGTGAGGTTATGGAGAGTTTTGCATTTGAGGAAAACAAACAAAAGGATTTATTTTCCACTCTGCAGAAATGACTAATTTCTCCAACGTTTTCACTCGCCATTTTCACTCCGCCTTATTGCTAAAGCCCACTAGAGAGCTGTATGTATACCCCAAATAGCACGCTAGTCTGCTAAATAGTATGGAACAATATTGCACCACCAGCTGTTACTGTACAGAGTGGAGCAGGACCTTTAAATGACATAGTACTGCAGTGGCATATTTGTGGGCGGCGAGAATGAATAAGCAAAAGCGTAGAATATTTTTAAGAAGACATTTCTTGAGACGGGTGCCCCTGGAATCCAATTTCTTTCCGTTTTTTTCATCCGTTAATTTGATGTAGGATATTAAATTCGCACACCATGCTGACAGTGCTGGCAAAACTATACAAAACAAAAACGAAAAACCGCACACACTTTGGCTTTAAATGTGAATACAGATACAGATCCAAATACAGCTAGTGTCATTGTGTTACATCCATAATTCTTAGCTTGTTTTTGTCCTTCGAGGTTGTTCTGTTAAGAAGATGTGAGCAGGAGATGTCCGTGATTTAAGAGGGACAGGGTTCTTAATCCTGGCTTGCAGGCTTAATCTGAAAAGTAAATCATTGATGTGTTATATAGTTTTTATTTGTCTCTAATAATTCCTCTGGTAAACGGTGTCCTCATCGCCGTCTCGATAGCAAGAAAATTGTGCGCTTCTAAACGTGACATTTAGTAGCTACAACTGAGTTTATTTGGTTCATTATTAATGTCGCAGTAAAAAGAGTGAACACCCACCAAGGCTGGTTGTAAGAAATGGGAAAAGCTGTATAAAGATGAGATTAAAGTCAGGAAAGCAGTGTCTAATTCCTGTGTATGAACTGCTTTGGATCGAAAATGGCTTCAAAAATCCTTCTGTGTCGATGGATTTTGAATGTTCATTAAATGTATGCGGTCTAAATACTAGGGCGTCCGTTCCTTGGACTTTTAAAACCAAACCACATTTAGGCCAAATTTACAAGAATTCTGAATCCTTTCCTTTTACCAATTGGCGTCTTTGACCATTAGGAAATAATCATTTATGTACGTACACTTCCCGGCCTCTTTAACACAGACGTATCGTTGTGTTCTGGGATGCTTTTCTGCTCACCGCGGTTGTAAAGAGTAGTGATTAGCCTTCCTTTCAGCTCTTAAACCCTATGCAGCCTCGATGAATGCCATTACAACCATGCTGTGTGATTTGTGACAAACTTTTAATACTCGAGAGCTTTCCGCTCATGTGATCGTATGCCTTTCTAGCGTTGTCGTCCCTCTAACAAGTTCCATCACCATAAGAAATCTCCATACGTCTCCCTGTCCATGGCTAATCATACACAGTCTGTGATTTTCTATTCTTTATCATCTCTTGCTCTGCAACGTGTGAGCCCATGGTTATGAAAATGAGGGAGGTCGGGAAGAGGAGACCTCGGCCGGCTGTAATAAGGATGAAGACTGACAATTTGAATTTGGAGATTAATGGATTATCTAGGAAAGCACTGTTCCAATGACCTTTTCAGATTGAAGGATGACTCCATTTTACCTCTGGAGGGCATGATGGGCCAAGTCGCTCTCTGGCTTTCTCTCTTTATTAAGGAAAATGAGATGGTGAGGAATTGCATGCACGCAAAGGAGGAAAAAGATTCAAGAGATTAAAACAGCCATAATAAATTCCAAAGTCATCGAGGGTGACTTGTAAACAATTGTTATCATCGCTGACATTTTGCATGGATGTGTGGAGCACGATTCTCTCGCCTCTTCAAGTTATCAGCCTCTTATTCAAAATATGTAAGGACTAAAACACTGTTGCAGGAATTGTTTTTTAAATAACAGCACACCTTGAAGTAGTTTTTATTTCATTTATTCTTATTCCATTGCAACTTGGCAATGATTAAAACTTTCTGACCTCTACAAAATGCTGACCCTGGAGATTCCTTCCATAAATGTTAACCAAACATCTCTGTACAGAAAACTTCACCATAAGGACAAATATATGTTTATCTTTGCTTCCTCGCAAGCTGGAAAAAAAAAAAAAAAAAACCCCAGGAGAAATATGTGTGCTCTAACAAGAAAAGGCACCCCTACAGTGCTAAAACGGGCACACTTGCTGATCTCTGACATCTAAAGCTACATGTAAAAAGATGTGTTAATGTCACGCAAGAACAAACAGGTCACCTATATACATGACTTGCAAATTCTAGGATAATGCTGTGTTATACAAAGGCCAAAGGCTAGCACATGGCTCTGAATCAACTGAGTAAAAGTGCTAGTCAGATATGTAAAAAAAAAAAAGCTAGCATAACTCGGTATGATACAAAGACCAAATGCTAGCATAGTGCTAGTCAGCTATGTAAAAAAAAAAGCTAGCATACCTCAGTATGATACAAAGACCAAAAGCTAGCACAGTGCTAGTCAGCTATGTAAAAAAAAAAGCTAGCATAACTCAGTATGATACAAAGACCAAATGCTAGCACAGTGCTAGTCAGCTATGTAAAAAAAAAAAAGCTAGCATAACTCAGTATGATACAAAGACCAAATGCTAGCACAGTGCTAGTCAGCTATGTAAAAAAAAAAAAGCTAGCATAACTCGGTATGATACAAAGACCAAATGCTAGCACAGTGCTAGTCAGCTATGTAAAAAAAAAAAGCTAGCATACCTCAGTATGATACAAAGACCAAATGCTAGCACAGTGCTAGTCAGCTATGTAAAAAAAAAAAAGCTAGCATAACTCTGTATGATACAAAGACCAAAAGCTAG
>JAQQZR010000001.1:20786205-20823493 GCA_030068235.1 Notoglanidium macrostoma | reverse complement strand
CTCGCCCCAAGATGCTGGGATTGGCTCCAGCTTCCCCGCCACCCAGACGGATAAAGCGCTATAGATAATGGATGGATCAGACTGCGTTTTGGACCAAAATTGGTCCAAATCTTATGTGTGTACTGCAAAGCTTAACAAAAAAATGTGTTAACTGTATGTATTGGTCTATATCAAGCCTGCGATATGGGCTCATCTTGGTGAAGTTAAGATTGTATTCTATTAGGTAAGTTGATTAATTTTAGCGCTAGTGTCTTTTTTTGTGCCATTTGACGAAAAAACACCAATGCTTGTAACAAAACACTGGCCAGCCAACTTGCTGACTATCTCATGCTTGCAATGGAATTAAAGTCAAGGTGTTCTGATTTCCTTACAGTAGGAACAATGCAAATTTTTTCCTATTCACGGTCTGACACCTAAACATTTGCCCTAGAAATACCAATGTATTAAGACCTTAGCCGAAACATTTTCTAACCTTTGTACATTTAGAGCTAAAATGCCAGATGGTCCTGATTCACACGCACAGTAAAAAAATCCCTCTCCCTGTTCTCACTGTTACTCCCTGAGAAAAAAAGACCTGACTGCCATCAATCACTGGCAGAAAACCCTTACAACAGCAACTCTTTTTGAAGGGCTATGAAGGAGCTGATGATTAAAAATTAAAGGGAGTGGTGAGTTATCACACCTCGGTTGCACTGGTGCTTGCTAGCAAACATTTTTCATAGCTATGCTAACATTTCACATGAATGTACTTTGCTAGCTCTAATTAGTTTTTTTAGCTATGGTATCATTTCTTAAGAAAGCTTTGGTAGTTATTATAGTTAGTATAGTGTTTGCTAGCTTGAATTTGTTTTCGCTTAACAGTTCCGAGGAAAGTTTTGGCGACTGCCACTTTAGTTGCACCAGTTCTTGCTAGCTATAATTTGCTTTTTGTTATGTTAACATTTCTCAGGAAAGTTTTTAATTTACAACTACAATGCATTCCCATCTAAGAGCTTTGACAAGCCATTGCTAGTCATTTGATTCCTACCGTGTATTTTCCCCCACTTGTTTTTCAGCACAAAAGACAAAGGCATCTGGCAAGACATCAAATTAGCATGCTTGTATTATAAAATAACACCTCCCATGCCGCAAGTACAGTATCGTATGTCAGGCAGATTGGGAATGTCTGCATGTGGCCAGTACGCCGCCTGCTAGCTCATTGAAGCGTATGAGTTACAGTCATTTCTGACAGTGAGTGGGGTAATAATGCATTTTTTATGTAAATGGCATGACAGCAAGCCAGATGCCTGTTATCTATGTTATTCTATCTATTAGCTGGCTGATTTCATGGTCTGGGTGCGTTTATAAATATGCATGCAGAGTGAAGCTAAAAGACATTTTAAATACAATACTTCCCAGCAACATAACTTAAAACATGTGGAAATATTTGGAATATTCCACAACAATAAGTTGCATTGTACAAATTTCTTGACGATCATGAGAAGAAGACAAAGTAGTCTAATTCATTCAATTTTCTTTATTTTCAATGATATTGCGATATTGACTGAAGGACGTAAAGCCCTGTTACGCAAAACATACGTAGAGAGAAAGTAAATGATGGGTGTCAATAATGTTCTCCTGATGTTAGCATGGAAGCTAGGTAAAGACATTTGGTGTATTTGCTAATGCGATGCTAAAAAATTCAAAACTGCTACCCGTTTAAAAGCAAACTACAGCGATTGTCAGGAAAGAAGCTTTGTAAAAAAAATTTGTTATTGATCTCGGAGATGGGTTGACACATTTGGTGAACAGTTAAATACATGTTTTCTTAGATATCGAAAAAATTAATTAAAGTTATATAAGCTAAATGGCACCATGATGCCATTGATTAATATCATGAAGTAAATCACTTTACACGATCTTGGCATTTCGACGCAGCTAATATAAGCCTTGGATGTGCATTGTGGTTGAATCTCCGAGAATACAGAAGACAGACGGCTATTTTTTGAAAAAGGACAAATGAGTTTTTAAAGCAGTGTAATAGAAACAACAATGTAAGTAAATCACGAGTTCCTCAGTACATCCATCATTCTGCGCATATGTCATTTATATGACAAGTTGTAGCTGAAGCATGTCATGTGCTGTAAAACTAGCAATCATCTCTGAGATGTTCAGAGAAATGAGATGCTGCTTTAAACACACAGCAGCAATCAAGTGATCGTTTCATTGGGTTGACCTGGGGATTGTCAAACTTGGATATCTTCTAACAAAACCTACAGGCGTTCCTGAACTTCGGTACGCTTCTCTTGTAATGTTCTGGCATTTTAAAGTCCCAGAAGTGAAACGGAAGAAAACCACGCTTAAAGGTGGAGTCATCGATTCTGTAGCAAGATTGTTCATATTTGACCTCAACAGCCAAACCTCCCTTCAGAAGCTCCGCCCACCAAATTTAACAACGCGCGTTGAATCGGACTGCACCTTTAACGACTTCATTCCGATTCCACTGAAAAACAAACACGTCTGAGCGCTCGTCTATGTTTCAGTGATAGATGTGAAAGCGCGGGAACATTATGACAGCGGTAATCGCGCCTAGCTAGCAAGATTTGTAGCTAAAATGATTGTTTTGACCGTTGCGTTTGTTGAACTTGTCCCTTACCTAATGATCTACGAAATCAAGTTTAGGAAACAGCCTACGTAAAAGACGTTTTTTGTTAAACCTGTTCATGTTTTGCTAAATTGTCGACGTCGGCGTCTGTTAATAGCAAAAATAGCCATTTTTCAGAATTCAGCCAAGTTTGCTTTTTTCACTCCGTAAAGCTCAAGCAACACATAATTCTTCACATTTTCAGAAATACACCTTGTCCTTCTATATGTGCATGTGTATGTGCGTGTAAATGGAGGGGATGGTGGTGGTGGTGATGGGGGATTTACAAAGACTGGAGATTATGTCTTGCAAGGGGGCTGGAGTGATATATTTGCGTCTGGCACACAGCCGTGGCCATGACTCCGAGTCCCACAGAAATCTTCTGATCCGCGATTGAAACATAAATAAAAGCCAGTGGCTATTACTTAGAGTGAAGGTGGGTTTGAAGGAAGCTGTGCTCTGCGGAAGGAGCAGGGAAAGAAAAAGAAAGGGGAAAAAATATCTCCTTTAGCTCATGCTGTCTCTCTCTCTCTCTCTCTCTCTCTCTCTGTGCTTTGGAAGGAAAGAGTTCCATCAGTCTCCAGACTATTTTAATGTAACATGTCTACTGCCTCTCGACAATATTTTAGGAGAAAGCTCAATAAAATGAATGATGTGCTTTCTCGCTCCTTCTCCTCTCTCTACTTTTGAAGCAGAGGATTAGTGACCTGGCAATTCAGGTCACCTGGTTGCATTTTGCCAATATTTCACTAGCAAGTTCGGTGATATTAGCCGTCCTGGCTTACACGTTCTCGCTCTTTCCATCAGGCCTCTGCAGACTCATCTCTGACAAAAGTTATATTTCATTATGAGCATGGCACATTAGGCACTCGGAGAAGGAGCGTCGGATACTTTATTTGGGTGAGCAAATGTGTGTATCTGCATTGTAAATGCTGAATAAATCTCATCCTTTACTGTGCTGTGCTTAAGTATTCTGTGGCCCGTGAGTGCAAAACACATTAACAAACCAAAAACGCAACAGCAAATTCGAAAGCTACGACTACAAAAAAACAAAACAAAAAAACACAACAGCAAACAAGAACGCGCAACAGCAAAGCCAAATGGCAAACACAAATACACAATCAGTATACCAGAAGACGCAACCCAACCTTAAACATAACGGCAGTCGAAAAACTCAGCAAATCAGAAGACGCGATAGCAAAACTGGAAATTCAAATGCGCCAAGACATAACATCAAAACAGGGGTCACATTAGACACAACAACGAAACCCTCGGCAAAGAAACAAGCAAACAATAAAAATACAAACAAAAGGGAAACGAAACACAAAAAAGACCAAAAACACGGTAGCAAAAACAAAAACCAAAAATAAACAATAAAACAAACAAACAAAAAAAAAAACCCAGAACACAACAGTTAAAAAATAAAAATAAAAAATGCAACAACAAAACCGAAAACCACAACAGCAAAAGACAAAAGAAAGGAAACAAATTAAAACAACAACAAAAACAACATAATAGCAAAACAAAAAAAAATGTAACAAGAAGAAACCTTGATCTGAAATGAACTTAATCAGTATTTTACAGTATGTCAAGTATTGACAAAAAATGACCAAAAATATAATACAAAATATATGATATATATTATATAAATATTATAAATAAATGTAGCAAACGATTCAGCACAGTTAAAAAAATATATATTTAGCACAAGTATTCATTGCTGTGAAATATGAAACTCCATCATCGTGGGTGTTTTCACAGAATCGGAATCCCTGCTTGAGGATGGATCACAGACACATTTCATGTGGAAATTCTAATATCTATCATCATCAGCAGATCATTATTCTCCTGAGGGGGAAAAAAGAGATAGCATGTAGTGACAGGGGAGGAACGAGTTTGTTTTGAAGTGTCTCCTGCCTGAGGGACTCACTTTACTCTGATACCAGATGGCTAATAAGCGCTGGAGTCCAGAGGGTTGAGGGAGAGAGTGCGCGGCTGGGCGACAAGGGCATTTCAGTGGCGCGGCAGTGTTCAGTGAGACGCATTCTTGCTGTCTTTATAGGGGCAAAGATCTGTCGCTTCCTCCAAAAGATAAGACAACGGTGATGATGGCACGCCGGTGGTTCAGGAATCCACTCACTCCATTCGTCAAATTAATCTTTAACATTTACAAAACACTACAAGAATCCTTACTAATTTTGTAATCATGAACTCAGGTTGATGAATCTTTTCAAACAGGGTATTGTATGTCAGACCAGGGGCAGTAAGTGGACGTCAGCCCAGCCTGGGGACATTACATCTCCCTGCCAGTAGAGGTTTCCCCCCCTGGGTTCTTGTTCAGCACTTCCAGGTATCTTCAGAGCAACCTATATAAAGCTCTAAAAGGTCATTGGAATACACCTTTGTGAAATATTGCCAAATCGCAGCAGTTGTGTAAGTATAAAAGTTAAACAACAAACAAACCTCAGACATTTCTTGGTTGTATAAGTGCTAACAACCCCCCCTACCCCCTCTGACGGTCAACACTTGGTAGAACCAAGCCTTTCCCCAACATGATGCTGCCACCATCGTGCTTCACTCTGGGGATGTTGTACCAAATGCAGTGCTTTGTCTGAACGCTTTCCGAACTTTGTTCTAATCAACCAAGTGTGTCAGCTAATATGATACTCGTTGAAGAGTTTTCTTGGCAAATGTTTATTAATTCGCACTTATTTTCAATCAACAGGATTTCCCCCAGATTTTTAAGTTTTGCATTATATTGTCCCGCTGTCGACCTTTTCAGACGTCTCACTTCAGATGTCCTTCAGTCTCGTTGGTAAATCTCTTCTTATTTGCATAAAGCTCGCGTTAACATTTTCGAATCACTCATCCCGCCCACTCTGCATATTGTAGTCCAACAGTTGTTAGGGCTATTAACAAAGCATATACATAACCTCTATGTTTCCTTTCTGGTCTTATTTTTCAGTAAGATCTAACCAAAGACAGAAATCCTCCTCAAGTGGCTGTCTTATTTGCTTGTTTGTGTTGTTTCTGGGTTTAAAATTAATATTGATCTGCACGCAATCTCACAGGATTAAATGAATCGATATCCCTAAATTACAATCAGCATCCCAATATCTGTCGCTCTGCTAATTTGACACATCCATTAAAATAGATTCACTTCACTTTTTTTTGTATTGGCAATATAAACAGTTGGAAATGATACCAAATATCAGAATGAGTTCCTCCACTGCTAGTCATTTTCTACACATTAGGGATCAAGAAACTGTTGCCAAGAAGCTGGTGTGTATGGCTTTGAGTGACTAATGACGTTCATGCATTAATGAATACCTCCAGTTCTTACTCCTCATGGTAGTGATGTGTCATTTACCGATGAGTCTTAGCTGAATATTGACTGAACGAGCTGACTCAAATACATCAGCTTTTATATACTGTCTATTTTTTTTTTAACATGCAGCCAATACTATCACTCTTGTAATGTAATTCAATCAGTAATGCTTCCATGGAAACCTCTTTTCAACATCTGAGCTGTTTGTTTATAGTGTGAATGGTGAGATGTGTGTTTGATTCTCAGCTGAGCATGTGAAGCGGCAGGCAGGGAGGATTCGACATGCAGCTTCTCGAAGATGTCGCCAGTGTATAAGGGAAGGAGATGAGTGATCAGGATAAATGATGTAAGATACAAGACAAAGAAATGTTCATTTTGTCAATCAGAAAGTAGACTGCCAGCTATATTTAATCAGAAAGAAAAAAAAAATCAATAACAACTTTGTCCGGTTTAGAACAAAATGGCAGTGAGTCGTTTGAGAGCCGAAAAGAATCGACTCTTATTGGTGAGCTGAGTCAAATGATCTGATTCATCGCGTCCATCACTACATCAGGACTATGAGAAGCGTACTGACAGATCATACATAGAAAACATGAAGGGGAAAAAAGAAACTGTATGGTTCGGCGAGTGTCTGCTTTGAACCATGAACCAAACACTAATTTATTTTATGTCTACTTTGAAAACGAATGGACAGAAAGGAAAGTGTTTGTTGTATACTTGAATGTCATGTGCATTATTGCGGAAGATTTCGGCTAAGGGACCAAAGAATGCAAACAGACACAAGGGACAGGTTTACGTGGGAGATGAGACGTGAGCCAATCACAATATATATGGATAAGAAGGAAGGTTAGGAAATGGTTGAGCTACCATGTGGAGAGATTCGATTTTGAGATAAGCACAGATATTGCATGCATCAGTGGGAGGAAAGTGGGTCAGGAAGTGCCAGAACAGGCTTGTTGAACAGGATGGAGTCAGAGGGGAAATGTTTCATTGCACTTGTTTTAGGAATGAAGTAATTACGAGATGACATGCATCGGTCCAAAGAGCTAGACGATGTGATACAAAGCTTGAGAAACTTGTTCATAAAAAGAACAGATTTTAGACATGCCTTGTTGACGGGAGAGATCATAGGAGAATGTTCGAGCTGACAGGAAGGTTACGGTAACTCACGTAGTCTCTGTTTATAACTGTTGAGAGCATGAAAGCATTTCAGAATGTACATGTCAAACCTTGAGGTGGATGGGCTACAACAGCAGAAAAAACATCACAATTGGATGGGGATAGAATTCGGTGCCAACAGCTTGAAAACACTTCAGGCTGGTGGGGGTGGTGGAATGATGTGCGGAATGCTTTCTCGCCACACGTTGTGCTCCTTCAAACCAATCCAGGATTGTTTATAGTTAGTCATCAAATTTTATATTTGTTGCCATGGTGAAGTTTTCTGTAAGGAGGAGTCTCCAGGGTCAGAGCTTTGCAACAGTCCACATTCTCCACCATGGGAAAACTGCAGAAAGTGTCAGTTTTGCATTATTATTATTATTATTATTTTTTTTTTAATATTTATTACATATTACTTCCGCTTCCTAACACTTGCCTTCTGATTTCGTTTTTGTCCTGCGCTCATAAAGAAAAAAAAGCAAATCCTCATAAAATCTCATTAATGTTGACTTGTGCAGCTGTTGTAGTGTAACTATGCTGCTGTCAAGGGCGTAATGAGATGGCTGAAACACAGCCACCCAGACGGCTGATTTCTGCAGCGCTAATATGCCAACAGGCAGGTTTATATAGGTATGATGTAAATGTTCTTTTCCTCTTGTTTCATTTTGCTGGGTATTTGCTCACCTCAGCTACAGCACGCATGCCTAAAACAGTCTTGCAGTAGCGTTGCAGCCCTAATGTGAAATAGAAGGCATTTTGTGTGGAACTTTGACGTGTTATTACACCGTTGCCGAGGTACTTACTCGAGATGTGTTAAAATCAGGCCCCGGTCTTATAATATACAATCATAAGGTCACCTGCTGTGTTAGTGGAGGGGGGAAGAAAAGAGGGAGGAAAATCGCTGCCGTGAGAAATATCCATGCCTATTCAGAGACATTCATTGCCTGATGCATTATGGAGGTATTAATAAGTTTTGAATTACGAACGGGAATATTACTCTCCGATGAGCCAGTAATAAAGATATGATGAATGTGCGTTCAAGCATGTGTCAGAATTTGTAATTAATATGCAGCAGTGGCAGTGTGATGCTAAAGAAGCCACCCTAGTGATATGAAAAGGCTTTTTCTTTGTCCCGGGGTTGTAGACTATGTCTTTAGATGATTGTAGCTGGGAACTCAGGATCTTAAAAGTGAAAGAAAAACACTTTATACCGACGCACTCGATTCTGATTATTACCATACCAGCTAATGTTAGATTTTGTAACACACTAGAACACAAATGAGGACGCATATGTCGCGGTGCCCTTTTGTTTTCACTGTTATTTCTAATTAATCGTCGTTTGCACGTCATACTTTAGTAAGTCAAAGGGGTAAACTATAGAATCGCCCTTGCTCCCAAGACTTGGTCTTATTACTCGCGGACTCCCTGAAGAAATGTTAAACACGACCTTTAAGAGGCTGTTATTTATGCTGGCACACCATTACGTCTGTCGCAGCTTAATAATAGGTATCTGGTGATCCTAGACCCTATTCAAAAACTCAAAAACATCTCCTACCTGCCCCTAGACTCCCACACAGACAGTATAATTGTATTAATGCTTTCATAATGAGTCTTGTCAAGCAACCTAACATCTCAGTTATACTTAGGCTGATGAATTTTATCTATGCGTTATTTGTTATTTATTAGGACCAAAGCTAGAACTCTGCTTCTCTACCAATACAACTGTAGGCTGTACAACATAGTAGCGTAAATATTTGTTCATCCTCCTCTTGGTTTCCTTACACTGTGCCCAAAATTAACTGTGATATTTTAAAAAATATATGAAAGGCTACGGACTATAGAATGTGCTGGATCAGTGCGACCCGCGACCCAGACGGATAAAGCGCTATAGATAATGGATGGCTGGATATTGGATATTTATATTTATTTATAATTTGTGTATATTTTATATTTATAATTTCTATATACTGGACCTGTATTCAGCTTTCTTTTATATAAAGCTGCTAAGAAAAGGAGTCCTTGTAATCCCTGCTACTCCACTGTAATAAGATTTTATGGTTTTAGACTGCAGGAGAACACCAATAAAGTCTGCAATGACAGTTTTGTTTTTGTAATACATTGCTGAGTTGTAAAGATTTTTTAACAGTAATGAAATGTCATATCTGTAATTCCTTTCAAAATCCCAACCAGGCCTGAGAAAATGACTGCGACGGCGATCCATAGTCTCCGCGGAAAGTTACTTGCATACGTCCGTAGACGTATATGATTGTGTTACGATGTGTTGTTAGGCTGGGTTACATGGAGGGCAATTAATTTAGACACTTCCTTTTCAAACGCCAAGAAAAGACACTCAGAACCTCGTTGACTGACCGCCAGGAGCTTAAAGATCCTCTTTATAGTTCAGATCTTGACATAGTATTTTCCCTTCCAAAAAAAACTTTGCAGCAAAATCAAATAACTGCTCAGGTAATCTCATTCACCGTGATTAAAGCTTTTTTTTTTTCCAGAAAGACTTCAAGCGAAGGACTTTTTGAAGAGCCACAAACATAACATCTGTGTTTTACAGATCACAGGAGATCTTTGACATACCTCAAAGTGAGGGTTTTTTTTTTCCTCAGAAGAAAGAGAAAGGCTTAATATTTTATCAGTTCACATGATAGCTATGGATATTACGCACTGCATTGGAATGAAAATCAGTCAGCATGATAAGTCAATGAAAATACACTTACTATGGCGTTGATTCTCGATTCTGATTGATCGGAAGCTGTTCATAGCAAGGTTACTATCGATGCGCTCATTTTAATATGTTATCATTTCTATAGTAACAAGGAACTATTTTGTTCTACGGTAATTAAAAAAAAAAAGGTGTAATTGTTGACAGGCTGAAGTTTTCCGTGAGAAGATTTTTTATGAAAGGAGTCTCCAGTGTCAGCGCTTTGTAACAGTCCGAATTTAGTCTTACAACAATACACTTCAGAAAAGAGGTACATTTACTTCAGAACTATTTCAGCTACTAAGAATACTTAATGTTTCCTACTAAGCCAAATTTCATTTAGTGAACATCCGGCAAAGACGCACAAGTAAGCAGGAACAGCGATATATTTTGCCAGTGCAAGAATGCTAATTACGCTGTATGTCATGACTAGCCGTCTTTTCACAATAAAGCTGTCAGGCTTTGAAATATAAGGTTCTAACCTTCTCCGGGCCACAGAGCTTTGGTTCAGGGGGAGAACGGCTCACATCCTCGAGGCGTATTCTTCTTATCTTTGATCCGGCGGTGAGAAGGTCAAGCCGAGACAGCCTCGGTCATCACGTGCTGATTAAAACAGGGCAGGACTCGACGGCACTGAACATGAGTGACGCTCCAAACCAGGCTTCTGCCCAGTCCCTGTTATTACACCTTTAACCTCGTAATCATTTTCTTGTGAAAGCGCAGTTTGTCAAAAGCTCGTCAGGCTGCAGTCGTTTACTTAACAAACATCCAGTCATATTGATTCTAATTACTGATGCATCTAGGCTCAATATTTATTCAGTTTAATTAGTTTCACTGTCTAAACTAAATAAAGTTATAAATGAACAAGCCAGTTAACAAGGTATCAAGGTATTACGTAATTAGGCAGTTGTATTGATTGAGTAGCGGAGTAGCTGCGTTATTCCTTCGTTTTTTTTTAGCATCAAATGTGGCCTAGCTGGAAGTGTTGGTACCTCACAACTCCTGGGTTCAAGGTTCGATAATAAGCCCAAGTTACAGTCTGAATGCAGATTCCAGTGTCCTTGCAAAATGCCTATGGGTTTCCTCTGGGCTTTCTGGTTTCCTCCAGGCCGGTGGACTGGTTGGCTGCTCTACGTTGCCCCTAGGTGTGTGTATATATATACAGTATATATATATATATATATATATATTTAGGCATATACATTAATAAATATAAAATTATAAATCGTATTATAACAAGCACATTTAACGTCACAGACCTGCTGTTATAGGACACATTCTGACCGATCAGAATTCGACATTATATAATATTCGCTAAAATCTAAAAAGAAATCAACGCTTTTGTTGTTTTAACAGTTCCATACCTTCAGAAATCCTAATAAGCTGCTAATTTGTTTGGCTGAAAGATATAGAACATCACGGCAAAACTGCTTTTGTGTGAAAAGCGATGGTTTGATGTGTTGCTCTGTTGGTAATTGCAGCCTTACCACTGCCATGTGCACCTATTTCATTGGGGGCTAAGTGCTACTTATTTGCTTATTTCCTTTTCAGAAGGTGAAACCTTCAATTAGTGCTTTAAACAGCCTAGTATTAAGTAAAGTATTAAATAAAGCGCTGCAACTGTTGAACTCCGGCAAAGCGTTACGCTAAAAAGGGTTGATTACAGAATCTCACACCTCAGTGGTCAGGAAATGCTGTGTTTTTTGTTTTGTTTTTTTTGGTTTGCCTCTGAGGATGTCAGCCATGATGTGAGATAATGTTTAATGGCTTTGACTTGAATGGGAAAGTGCAAAAAAGTGTCTCTATACTGCACATTAAGCTTATGATTAAATGGTAATCGTGCTTTTTTTACCCCTTACAGAGCAAGCTGATTTAAATAGCAGCCTATTACGTTGCTAAACATTTAATAGGCCGACATTAAACTTTTATGTGTCCCATTGAACTAATCCTGTAATCTGCTAGTCATGAAAGATCATATGTATTAAAAAGGTCAGACGTAATCTGTGAATCGTGAGTGCGTGGCGTCTAATACAACTTGACCACGACAGCTGCCTAAATAAATATACACTCATATCAGTCATCGGGATGAGGACAAAATGTGACTTTTTCCATGGCATGGCTGTTGGTGCCAGATGGGCTGCTGTGAGTAGTTCAGAAACTGCTAATCTCCTGGGATTTTGATGTTCAACAGTTTACACACAACGGTGCCAAAAAGAAACAAAGCATCCAGTGAGCTGATTGGAAGCCTATAGTGACGCAAATAACCAGTCTATACAAAAGTGGTCAGCGGAAAAGGATCTCAGAATGCGCAGCACATTCAACCTTGAGGCAGATAGACCAGGAATCCGAACATGACCGTTTGGAAGAAAGGTTAGAAAAAAACGTCCGGTGGTGTTTCTGCTGGAAGCCGGAAGTACATTTCTGAGCACTCAAACAGATTGTCTTTCACTCTGTATCTCTGAATCAGAGAATCCATTATCAGATGTTAATTGGTTTACCTACTGGGATCTCACTTCCATATGTAGGTCAGGATCAACCCAGATGATGCTTCCAGATGCTTTGGATTCATGTCTATTTGTCCTCATTCATCTAGCAAATGACATACTAACATTATCATTAGTCTCATCTACTGTATAAGCTCTAAGCGATATCAAGTTATCACCAAAAAATGAGGCAATAAGCTACTTGGGATGTCGCATCTCGTCAGCACTGTAGAGGCTTTGGAGGCAGAGTGTTCAGTTTCCCAATCCCAGCAAATAACATGTTTGAATAAAGCAGTGATTTGTGCAATTCCAGTAGAATGCTAATCATACAATGGTAGCGGTGAGCTTCAGAGATCTACGCCTGTTATAATCCCAGTGGGAACCCGGCAGACCCAGACCTCTTGGCTTAGAGAGGATTCAGGAAAGAATTCACCTAATACAAGTGCAAATAAATTGCCCCTGGATTCATCAGTTCACCTCACTATCTTGTTAGTCTTGGACTGCAGTGGCTGGGCAGGCACAAACCTGCAAATTTCCTGGATTTGCAAGGATATAATGACAGGCTGATCCGTTGAATTTCAGGACAATTTTCCGCATATCTAATCCAAGTCCTCCCATCTCTGACTCCTAAGCCTAACGCATTCAACTCTATACAAGACAAAACAACATGTTTATCGCATCTACCCAGCTTGACATGGACCAAGTCGTCTCTACCCCCTGGAATTTCAGCTCAATTCCATCCAGGTAGGAGAGGCTGGATCAGATTCAGCTCTACACCATGGATCTATGACCTGGACCAAGAAAAAAGTGGTTCCTGAAGATAAATGAATGAAACTGTAGGAGATGATTTGATTCAGAAGCCGCAATGGTTCATGGCGAGAAATCTGGGATCGCTAAACCATGGCCATTTTTTTCACACATTGATCGGTTCTGCTACAATATCTTTTGAGTGCTAGGTCCAATCCACTGAAATACCTTAAACTGTGTTCTGACTGTCAAGATTTGATTACTCTTGCGTGGACCAACTGTGTAGAACAGACAGACACGTCTAATTAGATTTCAGAAGTAAGTACAAGCTGATACACAAGGAAACAAGCGTTATGAGTACCGTGTCATGCCTTATGGTCTAACCACTTCCCTTTCTGCGCTCCAAGCCATTGACAATGACACTGCACTGGTTCATAGCAGACTGCATTATGTAGACCAAGATTAAAAAGTAATTAACGCAAAATTAAATTAGCAGATAAAGGTTTGTCAAGGCCTCCTTGGATAGTTATGAGGTTTTGAGCTGCTTACTGCTTGAAAGCCTCTCTGAAATGGAAATCATCTTTTGCAGGATTATAAACAGAGCCTTTGCAGGTACAGAAAGCAATTTCGGTCAATGATTTTTCAGGTCTTTGCCTCTAGAACCTCAAACTGTAGTAATAAAAACAGCAAAACAGCTTTGAAGAAGTTTGTACAATCAAATCTGTACCCTGGAAAGCTAGTTTCCTGGCCTCATTATGATGCCATTATGATATATATGTCAATTTCCTTTATACATCTTATAAAGAACACTATCTATAGTATCGGGAATGAAGCAAAACCTCATTTTCATGAATAAATGTACATTTTTGAAAAACAGCCAATAGGAAAAAAGATGGGAGAAGTTGAAGAACCTTTTAGGGTTTTTTTTTTTTTAAAGTTCCTTGTATACCAACACCTTGTTTGTTCCATTGGTAATGAAATTTTATATTTATTTTTATTCTTAATTCCTAAGTAGGGTTGGAGGACCGGAGTCTGGTCTTGGGACATAGATTTATCTCAGATTTATTGGCATTTCTACTTGGACTTGTCTTGGTGTTGGGCATTGGTCCGGCTTAATATGGTCTTCCAATTCCTTTTTAAAGAAAACGTAGCCTAATCTTTGGCGCAAAGCAAAAATGTTGCCGACTAGTTGAAGTAAGGGCTTGGCCTCAAATAGCATATTCAATGGTCACTTTCACTTGCACTTGAGCTCGACTATCCTTTCCCCCCACTTAAGACTTGGTCATGACTTGATCTTGGCTAGTCCTGGTCTTGGACTTGACATTGATGGTCTTAACAACAGCACTATTCATTAGTTCCCCTAATTGGAAACAAAAGAAATTCAACAACAACACTGACAGCAGACGGCTAACGTGACTGACATTGGCAATCTTGTATTTTCGGACGTTACATTTATTTTGTCCTGCAGAGTGAAAATGAGAAGATGTGGAAATGAAGTGGAGGAATGGAGACCGAACTGCATTTCGTTACGTTTTATACCTTATCCTTGTTAAATGCTTGAGTGAATAGCTTAGTAAGATCTTAGCTTTTATGCAACTGGGCTTTAAATAACTCCGCACATTTTATTTATATTATTTTTTTATTTGAGTTTTTATTTGAGCCTTTCTGAGCACTGAGTCAGCCAGACAGAAAAGTGTCCATATATAAATTGGACAGTTGAGTCGTGAGTCACTCGGCTGTCTGAAGCAGCCAACCTTGGAGCTCTCATTGCCCAGTTATAAAACCCACTGTGAAGCTCATAACATGACAATTTTTACATAATGACTGAATGAATATGTCCTTGCCGGAATACCTGTCTGGCTTATTGGTGGTGTTTTCCAGTTTTCTATCCAACGTATCAGTTCCTTGTATCTCCCCTCTCTCTCTCTCTCTCTCTCTCTCTCTCTGTCTCTCTCTCACGCTTGTTGCAGATGGAGAACATGAATAATTGATACAGTTTAATGAGCTCGGTAATGACTGAAGCTGAATGAGAAACCAGCAGCAAACCAGCAGCATGGGAAGAAAGACTTCTGTTTCAAGTCGGGTTAATGCTTCAGAAGCATGATTAAGTTGTTAAGCAATTAAAACTTGGCCAAACAACTCATCCAGGATAATGATTTTCAGGCTAGGGGGCGCTGTATTCATGTAAATAATACCACTATATTAAAAGAAAAAAAACATCAAGTAAATAAATCGAGTCGTTTCATATTAATGGATTTAAATAAAGAAATATGAAATATGGAAACAATATGAATGATTAAAGAAACATCAAAATAAGACTAGTCATTTAATTAAGACCAAAAACAAAAAGCTGCAGTATCAATAAAGGACACACTGCAGTGTCTGAGCTGGTGTACAAGTCAGTTCCCTTTGCCATTGCATAGTCTTTTAATGCTGAGCAACATTTGAGAGCCACGACCAAGTGGATGTTAAGTGACCAGTCTGGATTGATGCCGTATGCTCCCTAGTGTGCTGTGTGCCATCGTTAGCTTTTCTCTCGAATACATCAGGTTTCCTTACCATCCTGCTTTTCCAGTATGGCATCTGGGAGAAACCAAAGTGTGCAAGACAGTCACTGAGATGCTTTAACATATAAACACTGCATTTTGCATGCGTGACATGCTTGGTGCCCATGATCACCTTTCCCTTTCAGTTTTCATATCAAATCATTTTGTTCTTCACACTTCATTTGCACCTAATTCACCTTTTCTGTATTTTGTCAGGTGCTAAATACATTGTAGGGCTCAAAATAACTCCCGCTCCTGTCTCTGAGAAAGACTTTTCCTTTTGCCATTTAGTCCTCCATTTATGCTTTTAGCTCACTGGGAGCTTTACCTTTTATGGAGTTTTGTGGGCGTGGCTACATGCAAAAAAACCTTGCGCAACAGTTAGAAGAGCAAACTAAAGCTGCTCATAACTAGCAAGAGATTTGGGTTTCATGGTCTTCGTTTCCACGCTAATTCAGCATCATCACCCACTTTAAACAATATCCTGTATATACTGTCAGTGAACTTGAGCAGAACATGTACTCTGGACACTGCCCACTAGCTGTGGAGTCACATTCAGCATAAAAAAAACCCCCACAGGGGTAAGGGATATTATGTTAAAAGAGTATGGACATCATTTCACATATTGCAATTTCTCTCTCTCTCTCTCTCTCTCTCTCTCTCTCTCTCTCTCTCTCTCTCACACACACACACACACACACACACACACACACACTCATGCCCTGCATGTTTTTCTCCTCAGTTCAGCTCATCAGCAAATCATGAGGTCCTTCATGAGCTGAGTCAGTGTTTCCCACCCTCTTCTCCTTCAGCCCCTGCACATTTTACTGTTTTCTTGCCATAAAACTCCTGACTCATCACCTCATTAGCATATACACTTCATAAATGGCTGTGCCGGTGGGGCAAAAACACTGAAATTTACACCACTGGGGTGTATTAGTAAATACAACAAATGTGTAGTGCACGGGGACACTTGGTTATAATACATAATATAATGGGTCTGAATGAAATTACTTTCTTTTTTTCACTTATATAATGGAATTGTCAGTCATCTCCAGTTGACATCAATGTAAAAAGACAGGTATGTTAGTACAAAGGTGTCGTTTTAGTTATTACCTCATTAACACTTAATTATATTATAATAAATGATGAGGATTAATTGGTTGGTTATGTGGCCCAGTCTTTTCTCAATTCCTATTAATAATATTTTATCCTTTACTTTTTTTTCCTAATGTAGCTTATAATTATTAACTCCTTTAAATTTGAACTTCATGCTAAAATGATGTACAAGCGGTGCAGCTGCGGCTCGCAAGCTCGCGCCGCCTGTCTCCTTTCGCGTGTCATCGGGAGCGCGCATTTGCTGAATGTGTGTGTGGTGTGCTGGTGCGCGCGCGGCCGTTCACGCAGCTGGCGCGAGGAGTTCCGAGTCGATAAGAGAGAGGACTTTAAATCCCGGTGATCACACGCGCCGCGTTGCTTTCCGGTGACGCGCGCGCGAGGAAGAGAAAGAGAAAGAGAGAGAGAGAGAGAGAGAGAGAGAGAGGAGGCGGGAGACCGTATGCACGCGGTCGGATTTTGAAAGCTCGTGTCTCGCCTGCTGTTGTTGTTGGCGTTGTGCGGCTTTTTTTTTGTTTTGTTTTGTTTTCAGCACAGCGCGTGTTGAGTTGGTGTGCGCCGCGTGCTCCGTGGATGGGGCCCGCGCGCCGCCGCGCTCCGCTCCGCCAAGCGGGCCGATGGTAGCGCGCGACTCGCGCCGCACGGGACCATGGTCGAGAGGAGCGGCAAGTTCCTGTTCGCCGTCGTCGGCTCGGCGCTTTTCATGCTCATCCTCTATCAGTACGCGGCACCCGGAGCCGTGACGTCCAACTTCGGCTTGCCGCGCGCCTTTGCGCCCGAGGACGACGACGCCGCCGACGCCGACGCGTTCCCCACGCCCGACCCGCACTACGTCAAGAAGTACTACTTCCCCGCACGCGACCTGGAGCGCGCCGTCGACTTCCAGATCAAGGGCGACGACGTGCTCGTGTTCCTGCACATCCAGAAGACCGGCGGCACCACGTTCGGCCGTCACCTGGTGCAGAACGTGCGTCTCGAGCTGCCCTGCGACTGCCGGCCCGGACAGAAGAAGTGCACGTGCTACCGGCCCAACCGCAAGGAGACCTGGCTGTTCTCGCGCTTCTCCACGGGCTGGAGCTGCGGGCTGCACGCCGACTGGACCGAGCTCAACAACTGCGTGCCGGGGGTCATCAATAAGAAGGAGAGCAAACTAAAAAGCCAAAGGTGACTAACACACACACACACACACACACACACACACACACTGTCACTTGTCTCCTCCAGCACCTGCATAGATCACTTTTGCCACGTGCAACATAATTATCATACATCATCCTTTCTATTCTATTAGTTATACACAGCATATACAATCTACACAAACTTTCCACACAAGCTGGAAGTTTTGGATCATTTATTCTAAAGTGGAAGTAGACATATTCCCAAGGAAAACAACACTAAGCTCGGTCTTTCCTTGCCGGCGGTCCGGGAAGCTGTCCCGAGCCCTGTCAGGGTGAGAAGCCCAAATGTTTAATGTGCGACGGTTCCGTCTCAGCTTCCTCGCCCACTGGTGAATTATTCTCTCATGGATTTCCTCCTATGTAGAAAAGGTGTCTGGTTATTATGGACATTCCCCCCCCCAATTGTTGAAGTTTGCTAAGAAGGTCCAGTACGTCGGGTGCACGAGAAAGAAAAGGTGGCGAAAAGGGAAACGAGAAGAAGGAGCGAAAGTTTGTGTGTTTTCATGGGCTGCCGTTTTCAGTGCCCCAGGCTCTGACTTTCAGTGCCTTTAATATGTCTGCGTGACCCGGAAATATGCACCTAGTGTACCTTTAAATATGATTTAAGCTAGATAAACAGAGGGTAATTGGTTGTTTTGAGTAGAGCCTCCAAAAAAAGAATGCTTTTTTTCTCTGATAAATATAGATTTCCTCATGGTCATAAAATATCTAGTCGTATTAGATGCTCACAATCATGTAATACAGTTTTTTCCTGAAGTGCCCCTTTTTTTTCTTTTTTTTTTTTTTTTTTTGCATGAGCCTCATTGATGAATTAGTGCATCCTGTGTTTGCATCCTGTATTTCATATCCGTCCAGCTGGACACACACGAACGCACCAAGAAGTAAACATTGGAGTGTACGTATAGACAGGTTGTAAATCTCACTAATATTCCATTAACTCCTATAAGTAGGCTTAAGCTATGTGTGTGTCTGTAGGATCAGTTTGATGTAGGAACGTCCCCGATGTGCAGCAGGAGTGGAAAATTACTGCGTAGTAAAAACGGCCCTCTTGTAAACACAGGAGACATTCCAGCAGCGTGCGACGGGGGTTTCGAAAAACAGGCCTCGAGTGAACCGGACGGCGTAAATCCGTTTAATGTTCCCCGTCCATCACCGTCCAGCTCTTGGTGCGTTCCCAAAAATGCGTGCAGCTGAGCTGAATCGTCAGGCTTATATACCGTGATTGGATAACAGCTGGATTTCATACAGAGCGAGACATTTATTATGCGCACATGAGCACGTTTATAAGGATTAGGACCAAAAACACCAGACCGAGAAAAAAAAAGAAGGATCGTGAAGCTATCTTTAACCAAGGCACATTTGTTTACAATGAAAGGACTGTAGGATGAAGTCATAAGTATGCATGTATTGGAATTTGTCATTATGAGATGACAATAAAAGAATTTTTTGCTCATTATGAGCATGGTAGAACAAAAAGTAGACAACTTCCTTTTAGACATACGTGCCAGAATAGCGAACGCAAAGAACGGGAACGTGTGAAACGTATTGCTAGAAACGTGCTCAACAATTTCAGATTCGTTTTCCTCAAAACTGTGTTCATTGTTTTTCGTTAAGTAATGACACGGTATTTTTCTGTCCCTCATATAAAAAGTTGCTAATGCGTGTTAACGTTTTCTTCTTTTCCTTTTCTCTTTTCCGCTACTTGAAGAACCTGTGGCCGTTAAAAAGTAGTCCGTAAGTTCGTAAGGCGCTCAGACTAAACAAAAATAAAATCCGCTTCACTGAAAGGGAAAGGACTGTTCACTTGCTTCAAGCGGCAGTTTGTTTTGTAACTTCACCTAGCTGTGTTTCTCAAAACAATAGAATGAACCAATAGAAAACAAGTGGGCGGGGCTTGGATCGTGCAAAAATGGAGGAGCTGCTTATTACTGTTGCTAGGCGGACATCTTGGGAGGGGAAAAAAAACACAAAACTCATCCATCAATGTGTATTTTTTGTGGTAAAATTCAGTTTTTTTGTTCTCCGCCTGCTAAAAAATGTCTTGTTGGCGATGTTCGTATACAATATCCACGTAATTATATTGAATATCTAGCTTACAGAATATTTTATATAAAGATTTTGTCTCTTTTCAGTGCTAAGTGAATAGTTAATTAGCATCGCTCTAAACCTGAGCTCGAGCACATGCTTGAATGCCCAAAGACATGTTTTTTGCTCTACCTTTCGCTGTCAGGTCGTGCTCCTTTTCACTTTTTCACCCACGGCTGTGAACACGAACAGCGAAGAACACCATAAAAGAGCAGCGCGAGGCTTTTGGAAGTCAAGGAGCCAAGTTTTATAGCTAGTGGTCAGCTATGAAAGCGCGCGATACTTGGTTAACCAGCCTATGGCCCCAAAAAGCGCTAACGATTTACTGGATTTATTTGTCCCAATCTGTTTCCAGGTGAATCCTGAATCGTTTTGCGTTGAAAATTCTTCTTCCCACGATCTTCAGGAAATTTGAATTGAACTGAACTGATGACGTGACTTCCTGTTGAACATGTGATAGTCGAAATGTTCCAAGTATTTCATGGGGGTGGGTAACAGGTAACAGCTATGGGTTGGGCACTTAAACAGACATTTTCCCTAACTTTTAATGGACGATTTGTGTTTCAAGCACGAGATTCTGAATTTAATGCGACAATAATGTGAGTTATTTATCTAAAACATACCGATTGTTTGTTAGGAACTGTGTAACTGTAGGAACTGTATTTGTGATCGTGATCTCAAAATGGCACACCAATCGCACTTGCATGAATTATATATTTATCCAGAGAAGACTAGAGGTCTTGGAGCTTGAGTCAGAAGCGTGACGTGATTTAACCAAGAATTATATGCGCATATCAGCAGTGATATCTCCGTTCACGATTGCTGTATCGATCGATCGCTTTAAAGTATCGATATGGAAGAAAGTAGGGTCGGCTGAAACGCCACATCGTGCTGCGGCCTAATTAATGCGTGGTTGCGTCGGGAAGTCTATGGTGTTAGGAGTTTTTTCTGATCCTTCACACTCTTGTCATCTTGCCTATTTAAAGATATTGCAGCAGATTTCCACTCCCAGGCCAATAAACTGGCAGAGAAAACTGCCGCAACACTGCTGTCATTCTTTTTAATTTTAAGAGGCTCTCGCCCTATCCCCTCTCTCTCTCTCTCTCTCTCTCTCTCTCTCTCTCAGGTGTCATTTTCTAATCAAACGGTCTAGGTAATTTTCCACACGCGTTCTAGCTTGAGGGGGATGGACTGCACGGCAGATCCAATGTTCCAGTCGAATATATTTTCATGGATGATTCGCTCCAAATAATATGCGCTGCGTATCATTAGAGCGTGTATTATATAGTTCCTACAGAGGTCTAGGTAGTCTAAAAAAGCTGCAAATCTGTAGGCAGTAATTAGGGCAAATTGACAGATTTTAATTAGCATGTATAAGTCCAGGTCTGGCAGGCAGGGATGAAATGCTTGGTGGTTAAAACGAGGGCAGTAAATGATACAGCCAGGAGAATGGGTGAATTACAAAGCACCAGGGTCGCAGACTGATGTTGTTCAAGAGCTCTTCAAAAGTGCTTGATACGGCAGAAAGGAGAGACGGCCTCTGCTGAGGAGGAATTACGGGAAATCGCTCTACCCGTGCCTGCTCAATGACACTACAGTCAGGAGATATTAGCAGTCATTCATATTAACTAGGGATGCATCAATTCCATTTTTACAATATGATTACTGTCATAGTACGCAATCAGGGGTGTCCTGGGGCATTTTATTGGTTGGCATTTAAACAGTATCTTGGAGATGTATAGTATAGAACGTTTGCGCAGAACAATAATCAGTGAGCGTGGACATTAAAACTTGCTGTGAATTGCAGCTTCGTTCATGTTCAAGTTCAAGTGTAGACCCTGGAAAAAGGAAGTGTGCGAGGCTCAGAGCTCCTCTCATGCATGACAGTTTCTCTGTTAGTTTATTGCTAGCAGCAACCAACATATAACCAACTCCTGTTTTATCTGATGTTTAGAAAGGTTCCAAGATATTGTACTTCCTCCTCTGGATGTTTTCACAAAGCACACTTTGCAGTCTGTTTTCCTGGATATCTGGATCGCTCTCATTTGTGTTGTCAACATACCCTAGGCTTGTGGTATTGGATTTTGGTATCGGGTCATTTTTACAAGTCGAATAAATGAGCCTGGTGTACCCATACAGTATATACCAGTATTGGTGTCAGTGTATCCTTAATATTAACACCTATGGGGAAAGTGTACAGATTATATTTATGTAAAGTAGTAGTGCAATTTTTCTGCACAACACCACTTTCAAAACTAAGAGCATTTCTACAATTAATATTTGGTCAACAGTAAGTTTGTCCTGATGATTTTCTGGACACGTGTGTTGAAAAACTAGAATTCGTCCATGACCAAGTCGGAACCTCCTGGCAGAGGCAACCATGTTTCAGGCTAAAATGTTGTGGTTCAGAGTCCTTGGAACCCCAGCCTTAAACCCCAACAACCCCAAAACATTCTTTCCACACTGGATTTGTCAGCTTTTCCTCGTATCAAATCTCCCCCTTTTTAGTTTTTGCCAGAACATATTAACGCTGCGCATGGCAAGTTTGGGCCTGATCTTACATGTGTCCGGTTATAGGTTCAGCCATGTTTAGTAAAGTTTAGATGCTGCGTATGGCTCCCAGCTAGGGCTTTTTTTTTCAAGCACTAGTGGTTTTTAATCAGGATAGCCTACAATATTCCTCTAATGTAACAAGTGTCCAGCATCACCAAGCCCAGCAAAAGTGTTGCTTTGTTCTCTGAGTTCAAGAGTGCACCAGATGGCCGGGCTCTCTCTGCCAGTTTCGCGATGCCGTACCTCCGGCTGATTCAGTCTCCCTCGGCCAGGCCTTGATGACATAGTGACTTTGAATCCGAAGCTCGGCCTCTGGAGATGTAGCCTGGCGCACGCGTGTTAATACCATCCGATCAGCATGGATTATGCACAGCCCCATCCAAAACCTGTTACGCCCTAATTCAGATCCCACACCCATCTGCTGCAGTGGAGAAATCAACACTCCAGAGCATCTTTCTCCAACTTTCTTTATCATTTAGCATTGCTGCATGTATCCATCGAAATCTTGCTACACGGTGAAACAATGGAATCATGTGTCTGGTTTGACGAGAGCCAAATTGGCAAATGGCCGACTGATGGGACTAGGAACAGAGAAAACATTGTGAGCATCTTTACTTTATACAACAAAGGTGTTTTTCTTTTTTTTTCTTTCTGGCTGCACAGACTGTAGAAGTTCTCCCCGATTACTTGTCTATGGGGTTCGGCGTTGGCGACTTAAGTCTACAAGTTTCTTTAATATTTACACGTGGACGTTTGCTCATATTCTGTCCTGAGTTCTGTGTTCAGATTATTATGATTTGTAAATGAGAAGATCACAAGCACTGAAATAAACTTCTAATAGGAGTCTTGTATGTGGATTATGTATTGCTCCATGATTTGGTTTAATTGAACAACATGGCTTCCACCCTAGTTTATAAAATAGCATTTGATTCAGCACACCCAATTATGTAAGATTATCATTCTCCAACCATTACTTCTGTGCAAAACCGAATGAAGCTTCCATGCTTAACACAACTTTGAATACGACTTTGAAAGAACGTGAGTACAACATCTCAAGCAAATGCCAACACCACAAGTACTAATTTGAGGCTAGCATAAAACTAGCTTAGGTTTGGGTTAAGCAGATCTTTTAGGAAACACCTGCACAATGTACGACCATCATTCCCATTCCATCGCTGGCAGAATAGCTGGATTTAGCTACGAGAGAGCAGCAGGTCAGATGGCAGCCATGTCCGAGGCAGCGTGTGTGTTTCTGGATCACCGTGCCACTGTTAACCCACCGCAGCAATCCCTGGCACTACTACAAGCTCATTGAGTATTCTGACAGTTGGCTTGTACTTGGGTCTGTCCTTATAATATCAGAATGCCTTTCAGCTCCAATTTTTCAGAACATCAAAAACATCAAGCACTTCCAATGTATCCATTTATCCAGCCAATGCGTTTATCCAGACACTGAAATGAGAGCAGTGCTATTTTAATCCCAGTCTGTGTCAACCTGTGTAACCTAAGATAACCTCTACCCTTTCCTCAGGTTTTAGAATTGTGTTAAATTTGCTTTTTCATTTATGTTGCATTGAGCTCACCTTGTAGTCTGGACTAGTCCTGGTATTTCTAGAATTAGTAGTCCTACAGCATTGTTTATTTAATTTTCTTCATACTGCCTCTTCATTGCAAATGATTCATTGACTTTGCTTAAACAGAGATTTCACTAAAAGGTCCTTTTAGGCAACCCTGTGCCAGGTAAAAGCCCCTGACGATTGCATCAGATTGATTTCCTGTGCCGAGAACAAATTGCCATGCATTGACTGATTTAACAAACATATTTATTATTCATAATTAGGGCCTCCATGCTCTCTATGGGAGTTGGACCTTAGCCGAGCTTTAATTAGGAAAGGTTCCGAGTTCCCTCTCCTCTCGTAGCTAAACAGGTGCGGCGATAATGTGGGAAACTAAGCTGAACGTCCTTTTCGCGTGAAGAAAAAGAAGCCTTTTTTGTGGAAGTCACTTGTTTGTATTGCTTAGTGTTTAGCTCGGTGACCTTCAGAACCAGAACCAGGTGAGGCTTGAGGGTACTGCATAATTACTTTACATCTAAGGTTGCAAAAAAAAATGCAATGTTTCACATATTTTGAATGTCAGCCACCATCTGTTGGCTGAATTTCCCCATTTGTACGGTGACTTGCCAACAATTCTAGTGGCGAAGCTAATAACAAAGCCTAAGAGGCCCACTTCACACGGGGGAATGTGGACACAAAGGGCAAGTCCTGACTTGAGAATGCTCTCAGTTTTAGTGCCTCTCCGTGGTCCATTATATCATTTGGTAAAGAATCATTGGCAGCTTTGAAAGGCTTTCATGAGGTTATTCCTTATCCAGGCAAAGCCACAGGGGAAGGTTCTTGACCTGTTCTACTAACTTTATGATCAAATGCAAATTAATGACAGAGTCCAAAATTTTCTACAACTGCACATCCGGAAGTGTCTTCTTCACACCAATGTTTAAATTTATAACGAACAGCACATCATACTTTTATCTGTATATTGCTGCATTTAACATTGTATAATGTCCGCAAGAGAAGTTAGTTCCCGTTATCGCTTGTGTTATAGCAGCCCTAGTCCTGGGGCAAGTCTAAATGGTTATTTCGAGTTAGCTTTATACTCTGTTGAGATCATAAAGATGTCCACTAGTCTGCTTTTGAACTCTTTTTAAAAACAGAGGTGTAATACAGGTGTAGCAGTTCAGAAAGATAGAGAGATTCTCCCAACTTTTTCACAATTCCGAGCCCACTAACCCCACTTAAGGTGATGCTGACACACAGAATCAACCATCTTGTGTCTCCGAACATTGTCTGCGTTTTTCCTGTTGATGCAGTCGGGCTGTCCTCGGCAGCTCTTTGCCGTATTATCTCCTGAAAGGAGGGTCGAAGGGAGGGAGGAGAAAGCACCAGTCCTTGATTTATTGCCTCTGCAGAGCAAAGACGAGGGGAGGGGAGCGAGAAAAGAGAAAGGGAAGCTTTCCGGAGCGGAGAATAGGACCGAAGATATTTGAAAGCAAGAGTTTTTGAGGGTTAGAAAGAAAGAAGGGGACTGACATTTATAATCCTCTTGGAGGATTTTTCATTGCTTCCTTCCATCCCTATTTTTCTTCCCCCTCTATATCTCTCTCCGCATGCCTGTTCAGTTTACCCTGCCTTTCCTTCTCTTTGTGTCCACTTTGGAACTTGCCACTTTTTTCCTCATCGCCTGCAAGAGGCCCCTGGGAATTACCCAGAATGCCACTCAGTCTGTCAGCTCTTCTCCCCATGAGGCTGTACTGATGGTGCACCTCGAAGAGAAAGAGAAAGGCAGAGATAGAGGGAGGAAGCAGTGAGCGAGTGGTAGTCAGGCACACAACTGTCGCTCATCACTAGAGCCCCCACCGAGCTATTCTTGCAGGAGGCCACGGTCGGCCGTGGAAAACTTTTGCGGAATCTCCGCTCTTGCAAACCAGAGTGTGACCCAGAAAGAAAATTTGCTTATGGACTCAGATGTCCGTCAGTTCAAATGACAGATCAGGTGGTGCGCTGTCACATGTGACATCTGAAGAAGTTGGTTCCTATGGAGATTGTTTAAGCATGCCCTCGAGAGTCTTTATTCCTGGTTCAGTGGTGGACAGCTGCATTCCTCTTTACACTCAGCAATTCTTCTGCTTCATTGGTGTGCAGATGCATTGTGATCCCCACAGACTTAAAAAGCCATGCTCGGAGCTCTGTCTTTGGTTGCTCTTCATGGGGTTGTAAGAGAGTATGAGTATGGCATTATACGTATGTGTTTAGGGCTTCAAATATTCACATCTCTATTTGTAGCTGTTTGGAACACATTATTTATTTCTACATTCAACGTATTCAGATTGGTTACATCCCGTGCAGAGCGATGTTCCATCAAGTGGCCCAGAGTGAGACCACTGTCTTGGTCATGGTACCATTGGGAGCACCAATTGGGGTGCCATTGCTAACACTTGACTACTCTCATCCAAGGAAAGCTAATGCCATGATAATTGGCCAGTTTTCAAAGAATGCCCAAAATATTTGTCAGAAATGTTTACCCCCATCACTTTGGTAACTGTTTCTTACATTGCACACAATGCACAATTTGACTCCCAATTTGACAATTTGATTGTGGCGCCAGTATAATTTAAACCTTGATTGCTATGTACTTACAAAGAGTGATTCAGTGGCACATTTGACCAATCCCCTCATCTGTAAACTCTGCTCAAACAGGTCTATTTCCAAAGCTTCGATTTTTACTAATACTGCCATCGATGCTATCAGGAACTCTGATTTCAGCGTTTGTACCAGAGCCTGAAATGTTCTTCAAAACTTCATGTCCCTTCTTGCTTCTCATTCATTTTTGTATGACCGAATAAACATACAAAGTCCAATTACTCTAGGACGGAGGATTACCAGCCATTAGGACTCCCTCAGACGGCGCAGTGATGTTAAGCTAGATTAATCTGCAGTGCGGAGCCTCCGAGCGTCCCCAGAGAGGACATTTAAAACCCTGTCTTTCTGACACGCTTTCGTGCAGCCACCTGGCCTGAATTTCAGCAAGAAGTTCTAGCCAGGCTGGATTGCTCTTTTGCCACTCGATCTATAACTTCATGGGATGATGCTTCCGTAAGGCGAGCTTTAAAATCGACTAGAATGTGACAAATGTGATTAGAGTAATTGGCTTAAGGATGCAGCCTTGTCCGCAAAACCATATTACAATCCAGCCTTGACTATTAGCGGTACCGTAAAAGCATCGGTAGTTGTTTGATCGATTAAGTAAACTCCTCATTCTGCTATGGACGCTGTTTTATGCTGAATATTTCACCTTTCCTTACTGCGATGCTTCTTGTTTAACTTTTAGGATACTTCCTGGCTGTGAGGGAAACAAATTGACTCTCGAGCATGCATAATTGCAAGAGAAAAGTGCCTTTTCAATCACCTCCATGCCTCTTCTGGTGGAAAATAATGGAGGGAGGTATAAAGAGAGCATTAACTTGCAGGCTGGTGGTAAATATTCCATCAGCAAAGCTCAGCAAGATTCAAGGATGACCCAACATCAGGGACTGGAAGAGTTATGGCTGTCAGCATGTAGAGCCCTCATTACTGAATATGATCTCCTGCCATGAGAGAGGGAGAGAGATGTAAATGCTGGATGGTGGACAGAAAAACGAAGAAGTGAGGGATTTTGTGAGTGAAATACGACTGACCGTGAAAAATAGGATGTGTATGAGAGCGATGAAAAGTGAACGAGCGATAGAACACGAGCTCCTCTCTTCTTGGCGAAGAAGCATGCATCATTTTTTCCCTCGTCGTTTGGACGATATAATATCGAACAGATTTGTCAGTTCACATCGCAAGAATGACCCCTGTGGTTCACCCCTGTCTGTATCACTCTGCGATCCACTCATCTTGTACACACGCGTACGTTTCTTCATCCTCTGCAGTTGTCTCTGCATCTGGACGTAGTTCATAGAAAGTTTGACCCGCGTTAAGTACATTTTCCGAGTCTTGTAATGAGACATGCCTTCATAAATGCGAGCTGCACGCGCATTCCTGGACTTGACAAGCAAGCTAATTGAATTGTCGGGAAATGTTAATCTGACAAGAGTGGCTGGAGTTTGAGAGACGTTGGCACAGGACTATGGACCCAACATCTATGGACCCATTCCCTTTATTTTCAATAAGGCATAAAGGAGCGCAAATGCCTGTACATGTATCTTCTACATGATAGTTTTGAAAGACGGTGTGCCTCATTTATCATTCTTTTAGTAACTTCAAACCAAACTAAAAATTTCCACCAGTTACCAGTATTGCTATAATTTCTTGTAGATGCTTATATCTTGTAGGCTGACATATATATATATGGCCTGTATATTAAAGTAGGTTATACGACAGCACTGATGAATGCTAAATTCTGATTGGTTTTGACAAAGGATGTTGATTCATTTTCAGTAACAGCAGCTCCGACAATAGTGTCGGCTGTCGTTTCTATAGTAACCGCTCAGTCACAGAGGCTTGGTACCAACCAAGGGATTTTTGTTACTAAAGGCACCAATTAGTCCGTTGCACGAATCCGTATCTGAGGAATGAACTATTGGATCATATGGATGCTGAATAAACCTTAATGGGTTTTCCGTGCTGTCTCTTCGTTATATTTAAAAATTGATGTGCAAAACAAGGCGAGTTGGAAATCGTTGCAGTCCTTCAGCTGCCCGAAGCAATCAGTTTGCTGTATGTATGTATACGCGCGCGTGTGTGTGTGTTTGCACATCTTTTTTTCATGCTGGGAAGGCCACTGACATTTTCTTCCCTTCATTTGTCTGTCCTTCTCCCTTCTCAGCTGTGTCTAAGTCTTCCTGCTTCCTGAGGCTGTGGGGGCAGTGGAGGGATGAGAACCACTAGGAAGTATTGCAGAAATGGATCAGATCTCTCGTGGTGATACAAGGCTCAAATTGTGTCATGCGATCATGCTTAATTAGCTCCCTTCTCTGAGATCCGTTCTCCAAAATATGTCTGGCGACCTTCGCTCGGGGTCTTCCGGACCTGATTAGGAGTGAGTGTGAAAAGGAGTCCTTTTCCTTCTGCTTCTGTGTCTCTTTGTTTTTCCCCATTGCAAAGTAACACAGCTTGAGGAATGGAGCGCACATGCAAATATACGTCCTGGCTGTTCATTCATGCAGAGCCTAGTCGTTGTTTTTTTCTCTTCCTCCTCCCTATTTGACTCTCTTTTTCCCTCTGTTTGAATTGATGTTGCTAGGCTTTATCAAGAAAGGTTTACCTTAAATAACCTGCTGAAAGGAAGAGAGTTCATATGATTTAAGGACTCTCATTTCTCTCTCTCTCTCTCTCTCTCCCTCATAGTCAGAGGGATTTCAGTCTTCCTCCTCCCTTCGATTTTTACTGAAAGGGAATTCTCATGTTTCTCATTCATTTTGCAAAGACGGCATGTTTGAAGGAGTGTTAAACACCTTTTTTTTAAAAAACAAAAAAAAACAAAGGGTCAAGCATAACTCTGAAGTCACAGCTCCGATTAAAAAGCTATCGGATTGAGAAGCTATCGAAGAATGGCGGCAGAGATGAAGATCTGGTGGAAACCAAACATTGGTCATCACTCTGAGAACACCTTCCACGGTGTAGGCAGAAATGTGGTGGTGGTAGCGTCACGTTTGGGATGCTTTTCATCAGCAGGGACTGGGAAATTGATCCGGGATGAGGGTATGATGGATGGAGCCAAAAACAGAGCAGGCCTAGAAGAAAAGCTGTTCAAGTCTGCAAGAGATTTGAGACCGAGGCAGAGGTTCATTGTATAACAGGACCACAACACCAACGCCATTTTGCCAAATCTAGTTCCTGAATGCCTCTGAATAGCCTAAAGAAAGCCCAGTCTGATTTGAGACTTGACAATGATTTCCATGCAACCTGACAGAGCTTGAGCAATTTTGCCAAGAAGAATTGGCAAAAATATCAGGATGCTGATGTGCAAAACTGGTACAGACATGCACCAGAAGACTCTCAGCTGTAATAAGAAGGAAAAGTGGTTCTTTGTATTGACTCAGGGGGTGTGGATACCTATGTAACCAACCATGTCTGCACCTTCAAATGGGTAGAAATCCCAATGAAGTCCATGTGATATCAAGGTTGGGACGCTACAAAAATATATCTAATTTTTGAAGTTCCCATGTAAATAAAGCAGAATTAATATTACAGAATACTACATAGTCAATTATTGGTGCATCCACTCGCTGTCCTCGTTCTCGCTCTCTCTTTCCTTTTCCTTTTCCTCCCACCTCTCTCTAACACGTTCTCTCCTCCATCACCCATGCTGTTGTGTGGAAAGGCTAGAATTTGTCTGGCACATCCGCAGCAGATTGTGTAACATAACTCGAGCAGATAGCTCCATATGGCATCGCCATTCGCGCTATGACCATGGCTGGCTGATTGATGCAGCTCCTCACAGGAAGCGATCTCTGCATTAACACGGCCCAAAGTGCACCCACGTTGCTTGAGCAAGTCGGCACTTCACTGGCTTTTGTCCCGTTTCCTTTGTCCTTCATTCCAACTTGTCTGAACTGACGCCTGGATGGAGTTCTGGTATGCGACGGATTCCTGCTAATTGATGCTCAGTGGTGCATGTACTTCACTTCGGTGGTATTGTTGACCCTCTCGGGTTGAGTTACGGTTCTGCGAACTGCAATGGTTTCAAATGAATGGACACCAGTTTAAAGAGCGATTGTCGTAATAATAAAAGTAGATGCAAAGTAGTACCTTGGTAAAGCAGAGCCTTGCCTCCTTCTTTTTTCGCCTGCCCATGAGGGGTAATTAGGGCTGTGTTGGTTCTTCTAATCCCCTTCCCCTGTCCCTGGTGTGTCCTCAGCTGTCTTTACTCCTCCATACACAAACATGTTTAATAAATATTAACGAACACTCCCTTTCCCCATCCTTAATCCATTACCATAACGTGGCTAAGAGCTCGGAGTATATGTACTCGTTGTTGTCTTTTGTGTAAGTGCGGGTGTATGTATGAGTGTATGTGAGTGGGTGGGTGTGTTAATCCTCTGGGCCGTAAGCTCTGCCGTAATGCAGTCGCTCTGACCCCGGAGCCATTCTCCAAATCCACTCGCCCCCTCTCTCACTTCCCCAAGCCCACTACACATTAACTGACTAGCATTGTCGAAGCACTTGACCTCCTTCCACGTCTCAATGGACGTAGGGCGTGCTTTTAGCGTTCTCCTTGAGTTCACTACCAAGAAATGTTTCCAGTACAAAACTGAACTCTGTTAACTATTAGTCAAGATTAAAAACGAAGAGATAAGGGTTGTGACGTAACGCCACTATCTGTATCTGTTTAGTGTTCCGTGTATCTGTGTTTGGATTAAAGCAGGCATAAGCAAATCATGTGACAGCAGCACAATGCATAAAATTTCTCAAGCTTCAGCTAATGTTTATATCAAACATTAGAATGGGGGGGGGCATGTGATTTCATTAACACTGGCCATGGCATTGTTGTTGGTACCAGATGGGCGTGTTCGAGTATTTCAGGAAGTGCGGATCTCCTTTAAATGTACATAGAATTGTACAACAAAAAACCCCACCAAAAACCCCTCCAGTGTGTGGCAATACTGCGGAAAGAAAAGCTTTATTGATTAGAGGAGAATAACCAGGCTGGTTTAAGCTGGATGTCTTTACTACTTAAAGTAAATTTGCATTTATTATGATACGTTTAGATACTTTGTATATTTTTTGGATAAATTGTGTATCCGTCTCCGACCATACGCTATTTCTTTCCTCTTCCTTGTTTGTTTAAATGGTGAGCTGACCAACTTTACCTCCTGCTGTGTTATTTCATTTAGGCCAAGACAAACTGTTGGCCGTTCTGTAATTAGGTCTACATTTTTACAAAGCCTAGCTCCCTTTAAAAAAAAAAAAAAAAAAAAAGGAAAGTCTATTTTAAAGCACGTTGAAGTCAGACCTCCTGCTGGTTCACCTTTAGTCAGACAGATGGGGAATGAACTGTTCTTTAGTAAGATCCATGTCTTGCTTTCCTTTGAGTTTACAATCAACTCGGAGGATCCTGAATGACGTACAATCTGATCCAAGGGTTCTGCTGGAAACTACAGGAAGCCACACACTTTATAGGCCAGGGTAAAAACTCGTTGGCTACAGAACACGTTACTGGTCTTGAATTCAGAAAACAGCTTGAGTTGAAAAAAAACAAAGTGTGAAAAGCTAACAGATGCTTTGCCATTTTCGGGATTCCAAGTACCTGTTTCAATCCATTTACAGGCAGCGTAAGTTGTACAGTTCTTCTGTGAATCTCTCTCTCTCTCTCTCTCTCTCTCTCTCTCTCTCTCTCTTGCTCTCTCTCTCTGTGTATCTTGTGACAGGTACATGCCCCTGTTTGAAATATTAATAAAAGTGTTCTTCCTATATCGCAATGAGCTGCCATCTGGGATGCTATTTCTCTTGTGCCAGAGCCAGGCTGTTGTCACATGCCTTTGGTTTCGATTAAAGGCCCTTACTTAGAGAGAGAGAGAGGGAGCGAGAGAGGGAGCGAGCGAGAGAGAGAGCAAGCGAGAGAGAGAGCGAGGTGGGTTTAGGGGGCTTTGGGATAGACAGACAGACAAGATAAACAGAGACAGAATTCAGAGAGACAGATGGACATAGAGGGAGATGGGAGTGGGAGTGGGGAAGACAAATATAGAGACAGAAAGATGGGGAGACACAGAGAGAGAGGGAGTGAGAAAAAGGCACTCTGAGACAGACATACATGAGAGACTGAGACAGACAGACACCGCGATAAGGCAGTAAGACAGATGGATGCACGAAAGGTGAAAGAGAGGCAAAGGGACAGACAGACAGACAGACAGAGACATGGTAAGAGACATGCAGAGAGAGACACGAGATGGAGACATGGAAAGTGGGGAAGAGACAGAAGCAGTCGGAGAGAGCGAGAGATGCAGAGACAGAGAGAGACGCAGACATGGAGCGAGAAGGAGTAAGAGAGAGACACGGAGAAAGAGAGACACAGACATGGAGAGAGAGAGACACAGACATGGAGAAAGAGAGAGAGAGACACAGACATGGAGACAAAGAGAGACAGATGGAGACATAGAGTGGGGGAGTGACCGGGCCAGTCAGAAAGAGAGATGTGAGAGAGGGAGAGACCAGTAGACAGACAGAGAGAGAGAGAGAGAGAGGCAGAAAGACAGAAAGAGACACACTTGGAGAGAGAAAACAGACAGAGAGAGATGGGGGACAGACAGAAAGAGAGACATACAAAGGCATGTGGAGAGACACACAGTGTACTGCTTATTCTGTATTAAATTATTTTCTCTTAAATGAAAGATTTCAGCAGCATGTCCTTTACAAAGGTTCCTTCATGAGGGTTCCCACGTCCTCCTGGAACCCTGTACCGGGACTGACCCACAGTGACCTGTAGCCGCGCTCATTATTTATTGTTATTTATTCCCCGACCTCCAACCAGGTGTGTACTGTTTTATTCCTTTTCCAACAAAACGCTCGCCATCAGGTCGACGAACAAAAGCCTTTGTGTGTGTTTGTGTACGTGTATGTGTGCGTTTCCCACCAACATTATCAACACCACCATCAATCCACCCTCATCCAGGCTCCATCTCCTCCCCTTGTGTTTTATTCCTCCATTGTATCTCCCGGTGTACATGTGGGTCTCTCTTTATGACAGAGCTGTGTAAACCGTGACTGTTAATCATCCGTGAGAGAATGGCTTCAGTTCAGTTCGGCTTAGCTTGAAGTATGATGCATTGAGGCTGCTTTCCTTTGTAGTACTGCCAAAGCAAATAAGGTACAGTGCTTGGTTCATGATGGAACAAATATAAGATGTAATAAATATGTAAGGAATAAAACGCTTGGAGAGTATGAATGAACAACAGGATCGAATACTTCTTCTTAGACCACGGCGGTTTGCTATCTATAGGTATATAGTTACGAGAAACAAATTAGTTCATGTTGTCACTTGGTATAGAAGTTATAAACAGTTGAAATCTGGGTGAGACAAAAAAAAAAAAAAACCAAACAAAAAAACGCATCTTGTCATGTTGCCGAGAAACCGTAAAGACTGCTACAAAAATCTGATACTGGAGATTCCTTCCAGAAATCTTAAACAAAGTCTTTTAACATTTAGTCTTAAAATGTTAATCCAAAGTCGTAAATTTAAGAGAAAAAAAACCCCAGATATTCTCCGACGTTGTAGAATCACAAATTTACGAGGGACAAAAACAAACAGTCACAAATTTACGAGGAAAAAAAGCGGTCACAAATTTAAGAGGAAAAAAAGCGGTCACAAATTTAAGAGGAAAAAATGCGGTCACAAATTCACGAGAGAGAAAAATGGTCACAAATTTATGAGGAAAAATAAATCACATATTTACGAGGAAAAAAAAGTCACAGACTTACGAGAAAAAATGCGTTCACAAATTCACGAGAAAAAAAAGCAGTCACAAATTCACGAGAAAAAAACTCACAAATTCACGAGAAAAAAAAGTCACAAATTCACGAGAAAAAAAGTCACAAATGTACGAGGAACAAAAGTCACAAATTTACGGGGAAAAAAGTCATAAATGAACGAGAAACAAGAAATTTATGATTTCTTTTCTTTTTTTTTCGCCAAGGAACCGCATCAACTACATCGACTGCATTTCCTATAAGTCGCAGCTCAGATGTTTCAAAGTAAAAGATTTGTACACTGAAAGTAACGGGGAAAAAACTTCTCTTATGCAAAAATTATTCAGACAAAGAAAGGACATCCCTAATGCATTCTGGGACATGTAGTTGAAAATGTCTTGTATTGCGTGATCTTGGATTAAAGACCACATTTCCTAAAGCTCTCAGTCCGGCCGTAGCGTCCGTGGTATTTTGCCGTGGAGTTTTTTGTGACTTCGTTTTCCTCGTAAATCTGTGACTTTTTTTTTTTCCAGCAAATTAAATTGTTTTACCGTAATCTTTATTTATTTATAAATTTTTAATAACCTGATCAGAACGTGCCTCTACTAACTAACTAAAGCACTAGTAATATGCGCAGTCATCGTAAACACATTGTGTTTTGATTACGTTCGAGCACCTGCAAGACCATCTGTCTTTATTTAGTCTTTATTTTCCGAAGTATAAAAATATAAGCTACCGTTGTAGACCATACAGCCAAGTGCTAGTCTAAACAACTACATGTTTTCAGTGCATGTAACATTTTTAAATTACGTTACAATTTCATACTTCATACAGTTGCGTCACGATGCATTTTTTTTAATATCCCGACGCTTCAAGGTAGCTAAAAATAAGAACGTGTCTATTTTTGGATCCCAGCGTGGTATCCAGCTTCGCACAGGCAGCTCAGATCCTCATGATTTTCTACAGAGAAAGCAAACAGTTCCACCAATCCTTATTACTGATCATAATAAATCGAAGCTTGATAGAAAGCTAATCTAGCTTGATCGCACCGTAACAGACTATTAGCGTGAGTATCGAAAGAAAAACCGTTCGAGGACTAATTGAATCGAGACGTCGCGCTAACGGAACGTACATATGATGCCACGTTAGGTGATTTATGATTTCCTCCGGCTTTGGCACTCATTAGTCCACAGGCAGACACCAAAAGGATATCGTTTGGACCTTCATTAAAACCTGGAAAAGGCCCCGAGGTAGCCGTTTCAGCTTGGCGGTAGCCTCATTAACCTTACGCAGGGAGCCATTATGGAGCACCGACGACACTTTCAGACTAAGAGAGATTGGGAAACTTGTTGAAAAAAAAAATACAATACGTTGTTGTTCCAATTAAAGAGAATTTTGTCCGTCGTTGATGGCGCTTTTAATGAGAAACCGAGCTGTCTCAACGAGATTCGGTTGGTTTATTTACTTTTTCACGTTACTGCATGTTAAGTACATTGTTTTGATTTGGTGGCGTATTGGGACCCGATGTTCCGGACTATTTTTATGTCAATTAGGCTTCATTACAGCTTGACGTTAAACACCGTTGTCGAACTCTTCATTCCGATTGGTCAGACGGTGTTTCATTATCTAGAACAATGGGTTTGACTGGACGACTACTACGACTTAAATTATGTTAATGAGCTCCGCTACCGTTTCTGTTAACTGCTGATACAAGTCTGATAATGAGCTAATCACAAACGATTCAAATAAAATTCGGAATCGTTGGTATGGTTGAAGCTTTCTGTAAGGAAATGGAAACACTTCAGGGTGCGCCGGTGTGGTAAAAGTGAGTCCGAGTCATTGATTATTTGTCTACAGCACACCCTGAAGTATTTTATTCCTTACTTACAGTCTTATAGAACTTCAAATCTATTGTTACTGAATTCTCAGACAGGACTAAAACTGGTACCGCTGTGTGTTGAAGATGAAGCTGTTTAAAAAAAGTCATAAATAATTTGAATTTCTCTGACATGGAGAGAGAATGTGTGTGCATGCGCGGTCGAGGAGGGGGCATATTGTAATGCCAGCAGGTGACAGGGACTGACAGTGAGTTGAGTGTTGGGTCTTGGCAGTGTCAGAAAGGATTATGCTTCGGTGGAGCTGAGCACCCCGTGTGTGTGTGTGTGTTTGTGTGTGTGTGTGTGTGTGTGTGTGTGTGGGAGAGAGGGGGGGTGGTCTCTGCCTGAAGCAGTTCACAAGCTAAAAAGTGCCACTCAGCACTTCATATCCCGGGAGATGAAGCGTGGCTAAGTCGATACGCGCTTCCAGCTTTATCTTGGTCCCACTAAGGAAAACTTGTCTGGTCTTTGAAAATAACCCCGACGCGGACGTTTATGCTGGTCAAAGAACAACTCTGCTTTCTATCACGTCCAAATCACCCACCGAAAATAATTGCTCGTTATTAAGTTAATCGGACGGCTGGCGTGATTATCGTATAGAAGGCTCGAACGTAGTGTGTATCCAACATCGACATGACGCATTCTATCACAAGGTTGTCGTTGATGGTAGAGGATCTGAAGCAACTGGGTTTAAACCTCGTTTCCACCAAATACCTACCGGTTCTGTCATCTGTAATTTGGTGGGATTTGTGCTTTGACTGGATGAAATGTGCTCAGTCTACTTTCATTTTCTTTTCCAAAGGCATTTTGGAGAAAACCGGTCAATTGTCCCCGATAAGCTGGATGAATCTGTAGTTCGGGAGCCAATCCCAGCATCTTTGGGCGAGAGGCGGGGTACACCCTGGGCAGGTCGCCAGTCCACCACAGGGCCAACAC
>JAQQZR010000001.1:20757257-20771743 GCA_030068235.1 Notoglanidium macrostoma | reverse complement strand
TTCCTTCTTTTCTCCCTTCCTTCCTTCCTTCCTTCCTGCCATCTTTTCTCCCATCCATCCATCCATTCATTCTTTCTACCTTATATTTTTTGTTCCTTCCTTCTTTCTTTTCTCCCTTCCTTCCTTCCTTCCTTCCTTCTTTTCTCCCTTCCTTCCTTCCTTCCTTCCTGCCATCTTTTCTCCCATCCATCCATCCATTCATTCTTTCTGCCTTATATTTTTTGTTCCTTCCTTCCTTCTTTTCTCCCTTCCTTCCTTCCTTCCTTCCTTCCTTCTTTTCTCCCATCCATCCATCCATTCATTCTTTCTGCCTTTTATTTTTTGTTCCTTCCTTCCTTCTTTTCTCCCTTCCTTCCTTCCTTCTTTTCTCCCTTCCTTCCTTCCTTCTTTTCTCCCTTCCTTCCTTCCTTCCTTCCTTCCTTCCTTTCTCCCTTCCTTCTTTTCTCCCTTCCTTCCTTCCTTCCTTCCTTCCTTCCCTCCTTCCTTCCTGCCATCTTTTCTCCCATCCATCCATCCATTCATTCTTTCTGCCTTTTATTTTTTGTTCCTTCCTTCCTTCCTGCCATCTTTTCTCCCTTCTATCCATCCATCCATCCATTTATTCTTTCTGCCTTTAATTTTTTGTTTCTTCCTTCCTTCCTTATTTTGTTTCTTTTCCCTTATTTCTTCCATTCGGTCTGCCTTGCTATTTTTTGTTCCTTTCACCCTTCATTCCTTTCCTTTTGCCTTCCTCCCTCTTTCTTTCTTTCTTTCTTTCTTTCTTCACTACTAGGCCCTGATATTACATTCAGAATCTTATGCAATGTTTGATTAACCTGATCAGGTGTACAAGACTAAAAGCTTGTAAATAATTAAAGCCTGGTCAGTATAATGGACTCGGAGCCTTTGCCTGTGCGCCACATTAGAGGATCCATAACTGCGGAATGCATAAGTGGTGGAATATTTTGGTCAATAAACTCGTCAACGGTCGGTCGCCGTTCGAGAACCGAGTTCATAGTCATAGAGATTTTTGAAAGTTCAAAACGCCGTGGTATAATTAGTCTTTTCATCCCCGTTCGAAAAAGAAAAATGAAATTCCATCTGACGAACAAGGGCAGGGA
This sequence comes from Notoglanidium macrostoma, assembly GCA_030068235.1. NCBI lineage: Eukaryota > Metazoa > Chordata > Actinopteri > Siluriformes > Auchenoglanididae > Notoglanidium > Notoglanidium macrostoma. Next base: position 20,770,643 of record JAQQZR010000001.1, on the reverse strand, counting down.
GTCTTAAAGAGATTGCTTTGAAGTATGAACATTTTGCCCACGCCCTTTTATCAGGAGATGTTTGAAGTGTCGTGGCTTTTGTGCGCGTCTGTGTGTCGACATGTTTGGCTCCGGCAGCATGTTAATGGTGGTAGCTGCACATCCTAAGCTTGGAAAGGAAGTGTGTCAGTAAAGAAAAGATTCATGACATGGGAAAAAAAAAAGGGAAAGGGTAATTAATTTCTAAGCTGTTCCACTTTGTGTCCCAAATATTCCTCACTGGCAATGTTTTATGTAACCTATGTGTATATTATTCACCAGATTTGGAATTCAATAATTTCCTGACTCAAGTACAGTATCTCACTGCAATATCGCGCTGTTCGTTCATTTACCTCAAACTCTTTCCACTGCAGTCTGCGTGCAAATCTCACCGATCAGTAAATCGGGAGCGTACATGACTGACATGTCAAACCGAAACGCCTGCAAATCTTGTAAATAACCAGTAAGCGCGAAGTTCTGTTTACGACGCTTCGCATTCATTTCTGAAATTGGTTATTTATAAGCGTAGCTAGTTGTCACTTTCTTCTCCAGCTAGCACCTTAGTTGCTTTTTGGCACAAAATGCCAGACGCTCCTAATGCTTTCCTGAGATTAGGAAAGGCTTTTGATGCTCATACTTACATGGAGAGACCGGAAATTAAACAAGCAGGCAGACCAACGGCCAAGATTTAAATGAAAAAGTCAGGCAGCGACAAAGGTCCTTTTAGGTCTCTTGGCACGGTACAAATCCATTCCAAATCTCCGAGAATGAAGTGTTAGAATGAGATCTTGAATATAAACCTATCAGGTTACATATGTAACACACACTCAAACCCACACACACACACACACATGTATGTCTACCTGTGTTTCAAAGTGATCTCATCAGTCAATTTCATTGAAAATAAAGGAAAAATAAAGGATGAAAGATCTTTTCTTCTTCGCCTGATCTTTAGGAAATGTGGTGATGCAGCTTCCTGTTGTGGGATATTGGTAGGTTTTGCGTCGACGCTGTGATTTCTGGAAAAGGATTTCCAAGCATGAGATGTTCAATGGGTTCGCAATTTAATGCAGAAGTAAAGTGTTGTTCTTTTTCCGAACACACACACACACACACACACAAAAGAGAGAAATGTTTGGATTAATTATAGTGAGTTGGACTAACATCGTCCTCTTAATAGCAATAGCTATGATTAAATTGGACGCTTTCATTGCCAACGCTGTCAATCTCGCAGCGTTCTCCTTTTCCATTCCCAAGTCTGAGAGAAAGCCGAACGCACAAAGCTAATAAGTAAATCGGACGTCAAATAGCTCGCCAGGTTCGGAGGCTTTATGCTGTTTGATGGTGTGTTTTAATTGTCGAGCTTACGGCGTGCTGGTACTGTTAGTGGGTTTCATTAGCGCTGCCTTTGATCCGTCGTTCTCAGTGAGAGAAAAGGAGGATAAGACTGTGAGTCATCCTCAGCCGTCTGTCTGATACGGCTGGATAAGAAACACCAGGGCCTGCGTGCGGTTGTGTAAGAGCCGGTGTTGGAGTAAGTACGGCATGTGGGGTGAAAATGGAAGAAAATGGGAAAGGCAGAGGAGTGGGAGAGGAAGACACGAGTACAAAGGACGAGAGGAAGAAAGGAGGAGGATACGAGAGAAAAAGACAGAGGAAAAGGAATCGGAGAGGACGAGAAAAACCAGAGAGAATATATCTTCTCATACTACTCCTACGTGTGTGTGTGTGTGTGTGTGTCCTCACAAACATTGCATCATTGCATAGTTGCAGTATTTTGGTGATAGTGTCGGTATCTCTCTTCCCCCCCATGTTTCCGCCTATCAGTGTTCCCTCACTAGCTGTTTCAAATTCATTTTCCTTTTTTCTATTTTCTGCTTTTTCTTCCCATTTACTCCCTTTTTTGTCTCGCTTATCTCACCCGCGCAGAAGAAGACCCATTTTGAAATAAACAACACCTTGAAATATCATTTTGGTTGCGAACTGGCACACCAAAGTGGTACCTCCTTTTTTTTTTTAATTTTTTTTTTTTAAACACAATATACAGACTTGCAGTCATTTGCCACTTTAATACTTAGTAGTTAATAGTTCGGATAGCTGGAATAGCAAAGATATTGGCGACGACATTTTGTTTATCAGTGCAATTGCTGCTGTATCGCAAATTTTTGGCTCTCTTAAGTGCAGCCAATCAGAGAAAGCCTAGGGGTGGGAATGACTGTACGAGTGGTGGCAGTGAATTTTCAATGAATTAATCGTGAAATAATTATTGCAGCGCCATATTTTTCCCCATATTGTCCAGCTTTACTAAATGAGTATAAATAATAAACTTGCAAATAATGGCAAATGGAACTGGCAAATTTATTTATATATTTACTACGAGTAAAGTCAATCGCGCAAAAGCTCTTTCCCGTTTTAGATCCGGTTTCCGTAGCTGTGTTATTTCCGCCTACGGTGACGTCCCGTTTATTCCAGCTATTGTAAGTTATTGCACCCTCTGCTGGGAAAAAAAGATTAATCGATTTCATCTATTCGAATCATCATGATTTTGCACCACCATGTATCAATGCAAGATATACCGTTGGCTTCTACTCATGGTAAATTAGTAAGGAATATTTTCAAGCGGCGTAATTATTCCTGCTCCTGCAACACACTGTGACATTTTCATAAAAATGTATGATTATATTTTTCTTTGGGATTTTTATTGTTAATATATTATGGTTGAAATAGATTATTATTGATTATTGAAGCAAATAACCGGCTTTAAAACAGACGCTTTAATGTTTGATATATGGTGGTTGTATACTCAGACTTTTGCACTTAATCACTCGATTTTATGGTGCGACATCGAAATTGGTTGTAGACGCAAATTCCACCTTCGTCTGGAAAAAATTGTGGACTTAACCTTTGAAAGATGACGCTAGTACGCTTTCGAATTGCGCGATGCGTTGCTAAATTTTATGGCGGAAATTACATTGTTATCGGTTATAGAAGCAAATTCCACCCGATTTAAAAGAGGCTTTAATGGTTGACGAACGTTTGTTGTGTACTCAGACTGCAGTGAATCGCTCAATTTTATAGTGGAAATGTACCAGTACATTGATATTGGCTGTAGACGCAAATTACGCCTTTACGTGAACAAAAATAGAGCCGTTAATTTTTGATAAACGGATGCACTGCATTCAGACTTGTACACTTGAGACCGTATATTATGAAAAAATTGTTTGTATTTGATATTCAGAAAGCAAGATCGTCGACCTTGCATTGAACCTCGCATTAAAGCTTCAAGCCGCGCGTTATGAGAGACCTTGCGAGGCTGTGCGCTGACGTTCTTCACATACTTATGCTCCCAGGGTTGTACGTGTCTCGTGCGATCACTTCACCTTGGCCATTAGGGAACACGTGCCAAATTTGTGCAAGCGATGTACTTTGACGAAAACGTGGGAATGGATTACACGTCCGAGTGTTTGTGCAAGTCAGGTTTGAAGACGTAGACCGTTAAGCTTTTGACACGCATGCTTAAATTGCTTTATTAGCACAAGTGGACGTGTGCGCAGAATGGGAATAGAGCTCATGCACTCATCTCAGCAGCTGGTTAAAAGGTGTATATTGTATTGAAAGGTTCGTTTGAATGTTTGTATTCATGACCAATATCGTAACTACTGAGAGATATCTGAGAGATTCTTGTTTGTCGAATTCTCAAATCTGATTGGTCTAAAGGTGTTTTCTAACCTGGGGTGTAAATGTAGCTAGAGCGCGAGGGCACGAGTGGGCAGAAAACAGATGGTAGTTTAGTTTTGGGTACCCAGAGCACCGTAGTGTTCAGATTAGATTATGTAAATGAATGATGATTGATGAGGAAGTTTGGAGTGAGTGATGAGGTTCAGGCAAACTCGTGTGCACTCTGTCACTTTTGACCTCTGAATTCTGAACAAGTCCAATCAAGTACTACCGCTAAGTAATAGACAACAGACGCCGCTGGCATGCCGTACTTACCCCAACGCGCACACGCAAAGGTAAACAGAGAAGACAAAAGGCAAGCTCACTTACTGCTTCGCATTTGTTGACACATCTCATGTTGGTGTGTTTAACTTTCATGTTCTATTCTCTACTTTGCAGCAGATGTTCCATTGGTAAAAGCCTGTAATAATCTTGTTTTATATCAAGTCATACTAATATAAACAAGATTTATACAAGAGTTACACACCCCCACACACACTCTCTCTCTCTCACTCAATGCTCTCTCCAACCAACTCTGAGTAATGTAATCTGAAGAAAAAGTTTTCAGAATTATAAAATAATATATTTGCTTTCTTTCTTTCTTTCTTTCTTTCTTTCTTTCTTTCTTTCTTTCTTTCTTTCTTTCTTTTTTTTTTTTAAATCATATTTACCAGTGAAATAAACTGGAACTTAGAAAAATGTTAGTTTTCATTAATAGTTTTAATTTCCTTAATCATAAAAAAATATTTTGTATATTTTGTATAACTATATTACTTCCCCCCACCTAATTGTAATACATTTTTTTTTTTTTTTTTTTTTTTTTTTTTTATGTACCAGGGAACTCGCCGATTAAATACAAAATTAATAAATATTCAAACAAAATATTTCGGTATTGTTTCCCTTTTGGTTTAAAAAAAAAAAAAAAAAAAAAAAATGTATTAATTATTTTTTCATTGATTTGATTTATGTAATCATACTTACTGTACCTGCGAACTGGAAACCATCAAGGACGAAAATAATTTTGATATTTCTGTATTTTTTAAAGAACCGGTTCACAGTCATTTCAGTATTGTATTTCGATTTTTTTTTTAATCATACTCACCAGTGAAATATCCAAAAAAGTCATATTAGCCCCTCCACCTCGTTTTAGCGGCGGTTGTCTTGGAAAGGGGGCTAAGCCATGCACTTGAAGAGCAATGCGCCTCATAACAGCCGCCTCTCGCCCCCTGAGCGACGTTAATACTTAATGCTCCCGCCGCCTCAGGCCGTCCATGAAAAATTCAACACGATATGAAATAGTAATGAACGCTGATGGAACGAAACCCGCTAATTTGACAGATGCCTCCTTCCTGTGTCTTTGTAGACAGGGATGTCCACTTGCAGGGACTGAAACCTAGAGTGTGTGTGCTGACTTGAGGGTAGGGTCGGAATTAGAGGAACTGTTGTTTACCAGGTGAAAACAAAAAAAGAACAAAATAGCCCTTTAGCTATGCTAGTAAGAGTAGCTCGTTAGCTTGTTTGCTTGGGTTTGGGTTCAGCTAAAGACGCTTATATTCCCGAATCTTTGAAATAAAAGCAGTTACCTTCCTTCACGATCTGCTGAATTTCAAACACCCGAATCACCACAGAGAACTTTTCAAGAGTTAATCATTGCACTAACATTACCCAGCGCCAGTTGTTTGCTAACATGTGCTTAGCTCTGTGGCGTCGGCCTCTTTTAGTCTGCGGTGTTTTGTTCGACGTGCCATCAAGAATTCAGATAACGGTATTAGCGAGGGCTAAAACGAGTCTAGAGTCTGCTCACCTAAACCTGACCCCTAATGAAAGTCTAAAAGAATTAGCAGTAAGGCATGGCTAATTACCTTCCTGTCAAATATTAGCTTAGCTTGTAGGTCGCCCTCAGTTCAAATAAACATTTGGAAATGTTTGTTTTTGCTTCAATACATAATGAGCTCGGGTGTTTTACGGATTAGTTTCGACCGCTGAAAGAAACGCGTCTGCGAAAAACTGCCTTTAACCCGGTCTTATTATCAGAATATACGGCGCATTTCTAAACATATCCATCCCACTTGGACCTGCCTACGGGTTTGTAGTGTTAATCTGAAACTGAGACGGAATTACAGTAATCGGTATTATAATCAAGAATCTCTCCACAATAGCATATAATTCTGAAAAGCTAAAAATGTGCCTCGTAAGTAACATGATTTAAAGGGAACTCTGAGCATTAAAAGTGTCAGTGATGTGATCACATCTGCTCCCAGCTCCAAGATCAAACCCAGATCCCAGTGACATACAGTGGGCAGTTGATTAGCGCCGGTCTGGACGACCAAACGTTTTACATTTTCCAGTTTGAGGAGGCTCAACATGACGTCAATTACCAGGAGCCTTCGGCCTGGGGTCTCGGAGACGTGGCGACATTGGCAGCCGTGCCAGCTCCTTCATTAAAGATTAATCACAGCCCATCCTCTAAGGAAGCCTCCAAGACAGCTAAGCCAATAAATGCACTTCACTCGCCATGACGCGAGCGCCTACAAATGCCCTTCGCTATATCGAGCCCGGAGAACTGGTAGAAGGGTTGTTTTTTTTTTTTATTGCCTTGCTTTTGAAAGACCTTTTCGGGCGCTTACTGTTTAGTTTCCATGGTTCCTTGAGGATTCCTCCCAGGGGAACGGATGCAAAATGTCATTGTTGTTGTTTGCTGGACTTTGTGACCTTTTAGGTCAGATTGTTTCTCCAAGCAAGGTCCACAGGGATCTGCAGCTTTCCCGAAAGTGCCCTCTTCCTGTCTCGGTTAAACAACGGGCAGAACTTTCCAGCGCCTTGGGGAACATCCCTATTTGATGCAAAAATTTGGGACCTTTTGAAAGTATTGCGTATTCTTGGGATTGGTTCTCCGGAAAGAATCAGCGTCTGGTCGTCGAGAGTGGACCTGGGGATACTCTCAACGGGGGCGCAAATTTACAAAAACGGCGTTACCGCTGACGACATGAGGACATCAAGGGCGTTCTGATTGTCTCCGTTATCATTGAAGGTGTATCAAAATGAACAAGAGAACTTCTCTTCCTGTGATCTTCAGGAAATTTGATCAGAGGTTGTATAAAATGCGTGTCTGGTATCAGTGGGACACAAACGGGACCCCGACCGTGGCATCACCCACTTGCGTATTTACCAGGAAAGGCTGCATTGGACCTCTCTGCACTAGGCAACAGAGACCAAAAGAATAAGATGCAGGAAGGGTGAAGGGGGAAAAAAAAAAGAAGCGTAGGAGAGGACCCAGTAGACAGTACAGCAAGTAGCTGGGTTTAGCCTTCAGGACACTCTGCAGGCTTTAGATAGACACACAGCATAATAAAGCAGCACTGTGTTTGTACGTATGGCTTTCCGTGTGTATTCATGCAGCTCATGCATTCCCAGCCGCTCAGTATTCATGAAACGCCGAGGTGCTATAGGAAACATGCGTCTGCGCCCGTGTAATTACTCTTGCACGTGCGTGTAGGTGGTTATATTGCAGCAGGCCTGTGCTCTTGCATCCTTTTTGTTTACAGCCTCATGTATTATTCAGGTTTCATTGTGCATTGCAGCACAGGGGCCATTTTGGATGGCAGTAAAGCATGGAGCAAATCTATATTAGGGATATGAAGTGCTATTCCAGAACGTCGCAGGGCCGTTACGAGAGCGAGGGCGCGGCAAGCGTAATGGTACATGAAGGACTCTCACAGCTGCCTCACACACACACACGCACACACGCACACACGCACACGTACGCGTTGTCAAGAAACCGAAAAAAGCGTCCTCATTTCCGCGTCATCTCAACCCGACATCTTGTCAAAGCCGTAAGTGGAGAAGTCTGAAAATGATTCGGGACGATTTTATGATTTCTTAATGCCTAGGCATTTTTTTTTTTATTTTTTTATTTTTTTTTTTATGTAACCGAACAAAACATCAAACGAGAGGGGGAAAAAAAAGGAAAAAAGCACAACTGCACCCATTTACCATTCACACCTTTGCCTGGTTAAAGCTTCTTAGGTCTCTCTTGAATTATCTCTTCCTGGAACTGCCGCCAAGAAGAAAAAAAAAACAAAAAAACACAGAGATGGCTTTAAAATAAGCACACGGGCCGTGGAATAGCTTTCTGGCAGATGTAGCCTAGAGGAAGTCACAGGATGATGATTCCATAATGTATATGCTCAGTACGTGCTTATCCATCCCGGAGCTTACAGGCACACAGGAAATGAGAAAAGATGAAAGGATGAAGGGACGATGGCTATCCAGGTGCCACATTCAGAGTGTGTGAAGCTGGATTTTGATGTATACCGTGTATGTGTGTGTGCGCGCAATGCATGAACAGAATGTCAGGAGGCTTACGTGTCCCGAGTTATAAAAGGAATTGGGTGATCTTTTGCGTGAAATGAGGCTGTGGCTGTCAAGTCCTCACAAATCAAGCGCTCTACAATGGGACGCGGTACACAAACACAGCTCCGAGGCACGCGGAACCCTCCCAGGGCTTTCAGTAAATCTCATCTCTACTCTGTTTACCGTCCATATAATTGCGAATCGTGCAGAGACTCATTGGCCATTGCAGATTGCATTTCATAGAACCTAATTCTGCTAATTAAGAAGCCACAAATTAGGCGTCTGCTCTCTTTTACTGATGACGCTATTGTTGTAATGTCTAATTCAGCATGTTGCCGAGGCACTGCTCGGGTATAATTTGTTTACAGCTGTTAATGGATTTCTGTTTGCATGTGCGGGGTTCGAACGTTCATGCTTCAGTCCTAAATCCCCTGTTAGCTTATTATTATAATTCACTTTTCATTATTACCTACAGCTTCTGCGTCGATTTCTTTTTTATTTTTTTGAAATCGTACCGAAAATCAGGATTTATCGAGCCCAGGACCCAAAATCTCTTTCCGGATGACATCCACGCGTGAAACATGTCACGTTAATTCCTATCCTTAATGAAAAGGACAATTACAGGGGAACTTTCCCCAAGTGTTCGCCAAAATGGTAATTATTGTCGGATTCCTGTTTCCTAAGAAAATGGCATGCACGTAGGCATTATCGTTCCAGGTTGTCCATCCGTCCAGGATTCCCGTTAGCATGCTATCTCAAGAAGGTTTATCTCCGACACACTGTGCTGTAAACGTCGTGCTCTTGAGAGCAGCTTCGCCATAAAGTAACCGGATTTTTGCGTTTAATCAGCATGCAAATGCATGCACGCTCAGTTCCTTGAAGAACATAAAAAAATATATAAAAAAAAAAGAAAATGCACATTTTTGAACAAGTTCCAAGAACATCAGCAATCCACTGGCAAAGCGTGATAAAGATTCATACTTGTTTTTGTTTAAATAACCCAGTTCACCATTTGTGCTGCTATATTATCAAATGAGCAACCCAGGTTTAATTAGGTTTTAGGTTAAGGGCTACGTGAATGTACGTGAAAGTGAAGTGACAAACCTTGGTATGCAAAATTATTTCCCCAAATGTCTAGTCCAAGGTCACGGGTTTTGACGTAGCGTCCAGCGCGACGTTTTCATCTAAAGCGGCGGCCGGACCAAACGAATAAAGTCCGTCGAGTCGCTGACCTGGGACATGAAAGATGCCGCGAGCATATAGTGTTGTATATTTTTTTTCCGCACGCTGGAATTTATTTTGTTGGCCAAGTCGGCGCCTTTCATGTTTGGGTCGGTTGACAAACATTGTCTGGAAAATTGTTGTGTTGTGTCTGGAAGAAAGGCGGCGTGTGTGTTCCCAGTATAGATATTGACGATGCCTCTTAGCCCGCTTTTTATACACACCCATAAACCCTTCTCTGATCTCTGAGCAGTAATTGAAATTGAGCCACAGGTTTCTCCTTCCCCCGAGGCCCCTCATTTAAGTGTCAGTGAATCCTTTTGCGCTGCTATTTGATGTGTATCTGCCGAGTCGACGGTAATAAATTACCATTCCTTCTCAAGGGAGGTGTGTGTGTGTGTGCGTATGTGTCCGAGGATGGGCTTGTTTTCCCTCTGGTGCTTGTCCTCTACGTTCTGAAGGGATGGACAGATTCTCTGATTCACACAAAAGAAGTAAAACCAGGCTTAGATTAATCTGCTCTGTCGTTGTGGCTGGCAGAAAAATCTTTGTCAGGCCTAGCCCTTGGCATGCTGACTGCTGACGGAATGAACCAGGCGTCACCGTTAGGATGGGGTGTAGGATTGATAAAAATGAGTGACTGGAGGAGTAACCGGTTCCGGTTTATCACAGTTTATGATCTTGTTGGTATATTGTGTTTTAAAAAAATAATAACGATAATACAACCTTCCTGCCAGCTGCTTCGATATTGTCAATATATTGAATTTCATGGTCGTGTGGGTTAAATCATACGTGTGTGTTTATACCACAGCCGGGGATAAAACCAGGAAGCACGGCACTAGAAAACTAGGGAGTCAGTTACAGGTTACACTTACGGAAGTAACGCATGGTAAGACTTCGCAACGAAACACAGAGGCACGTAGACTAATTAAGGGCTAAACAAGAAACAGGTGCACACAGTTGGATAACAAACCAATGACGGAACATGAGCAGCGGCAGGACAAAGGACAAAACATAAACACAGATGATCTATTGAGCCTGATTAGGAAATTCCTGCTAGCGTTGGTTCACAGCTCCTATAATAGACGTGAAAACAGGAAGTCCTGCTTACCGTGACCTTTTTTCGACCATTTCTGTATTTACGGCCCCATTTTGTGTTTGTAAATGAAGCTCCTGTTCCATTGCAGCATTCCGAGTGAGTTCAGTTGATTGGTGCAGGTGGCGAGATGATGTCGGCCGCCCACTGGGAATTTTATTAAACGACCTCCATCGTCTGCGCTGTTTGAGCGGTTCATTTCGCAGCGGGACCCAACTTCTGCCGTTTAGCTCGGGGAGAAAGGGAGAGAGCTTCTCATTAGTGGGAAGTTCACTGGAAGTGAAATTGTTGATTGATCATTACTCACTACACCCTTTGGAACAGATCCATAAAATCTCTCATTAGTTACATAACAGTCATCACCAAGGACTCGACGACAAACAAAAGCATCATTTCATTTCTTGTACGGATGTAATACGGCCAGACTTCAAAAAGTATTGAGATTGCCTGTCAATAGTTTGGGCCTTTTTCTTTTTTAAGCGTGGTTTGATTTGCCGCAACCACAAAGACAAAGCCGAACGAGGGATGCTTGCAAAGACGTGTAGCTGTCTCTAAAGGTCATTTTACGGCAAATGAGTTTCTGAAACGTTCTTCAGTGCTCCGTCTCACTTCGTAGTGCTCTACCGCACATGTCTGTCGCATACATACGCCTCCGTTTTAACCAACAAACATCAAAACGTCTTCCATGCTGGGTATTTAAGTCCTCCGCTTTCGTTTTTTTTTACTGCACAAAAGCAGCTTGACAAATCGACACGAACGGCCACGAATCTCCGTACTAGGTTGTACTAGCTAAAAAGAGTTTTCGCTTGATGGTATTCTTAAATACCGGACTAGCAAAAGGAAAAAAATGGCACTGTTTGCGCTAACTAAAAAAAAAAACAGGTTTAGCAACATGGCGTTCCTAAACATTGTACCATCTTAAAAAGCTACCTAAAACAGGTGGGTTAAATTTAATTTGTATTCTTAAAACCTGCCCAATTTGTACTAGCTAAAAACAGAGTTGTAGCTCGACAAGATTCTTAACCCTTGTACTAGAAACAAAAACAACCGAAAACACTTTAACAGAAAAACAACCCCGGAACTTGTCACGTTACTAAGAGAAACACAACGCCCTCTGTTGGGAAGACTTTCGCGTGGTGGAAAACCTACTTCCTGTTAGACTCCTTCCACAAATGTCTTAAATAAACGTCTCCTTGTACCAACAATGCAAATTGTTACCATGGAAACGGTAACGTATTAGACCTACAGCATGTCTGAAAAGTCAGGACGCAGTGCGAGTAAAAGCACATAAGCTTCATTTTGTAGGTTTTTTTTTTCCTTCTCCAGTGCATATCCACGTCCCCGTCGGCTCCTGACTTTCCAAAAGACGCCGACCCTCGATGATTTTACTTCCGCTGGCGCGCGCGTCCACAGCATTCAGAGCACTCTGCTTTAAAGAGCTGACTAGATAGGCGCATTATCATCTAAATGCAATGCAGTGAGTGGACGGTTATGAAGGTTGTTGGATATGGTGGATTGTTAGTGCATTAAAATCTGTGTCACTTTGATCTGCGTAACCAAAGCTCAGAACTGTCGCCTGGAATGAGACGAGGGGTTGAAAGGTCAGCTTTTGCTGTATATGTGTGTGCGTGTCAACTGGCGCCATGCGGCAAACAGACACTCGAGCTATTGTCCTTCCTGATCGTCTCCTCTTTTGTCTAAAACGCACACGCATTCCTGAAGAGCGCGCCCGCATTTCGCACATTTCTGAAGGCGAGGAGAATTAACGGAAATCAAGACCTCGAGGACCTTTTTTTCCCTCGCACGGCTCCTACCTCAGCCCCGGTTCTTGTCTCAGGTGCAGTAAGTGCTGAGCGGTTAACCTGTCACCCGTTCTTTTGATAAATAAACTGCCGAGAGCAGCAATCGAATAGCAGAAATACACACCCCTGCCGAACGTTACAGATCCAACGTCTATGCATATTTATACACGTCAGCCATTTCCTTTCCTTTTTTAAAACGCTAACCTATCATACCCATCTTTCAAAGTGCCTCCGAACGATCCCTCTATCTTATGTTAGGAGCATATTTCCTCAGCTGGCACACGGTCTAATGTTTGATATGGGTAAAGTTTGCCTTTGCTTGCCATCTGCCACGAGATCACGTGAGGAATTAAGACCACCTGCTTCGCCGTTCTGCACACATATGGGCCACGGTCTCCTTTTCTATCACTCGCTTGAAATTGCGAAGGAACCCGTTTTTTTTATTTATTTTTTTTTATTTCTGCATCTCCAATGGGTGAAAATGAATAAATTACGACCTTCTGCAGAAGCGGTTGCTGTTTTTGTCTTGGCGAAGCTTTCATTATCGTTCAATTTGACTCTTGCTGCTTTCCTGGAAACCAAAAAAAATCAAAAGTTTTGATTGCTTAGTAAATTGAACATTAGGTGACAGCATGGATCCATGACATGTTTTGAAAGGCTTTGATTTTGTGTTTCTTTATTTTCAGCCTGATTCTGAAGTGATTAATAACAGGAGGCTAGAAGCGTAAATGAGGAAGTGAGTCATGCAGAAAAGTTCTGAAAACTACCTGACCAAAATGATACCAATTGCAGATGACCCAATGGATATATGAATCTGGAATGACTGACAGTTGCGCAGGTGGCTTGAACTCTCTGATATTAACTGACTCCCCGGCAAGCTCCGCCCTCTTTCCCTCCTTCTTACAAGAGTAATGAATGCTTCAACTCAAGCTTTTATTTGCTTTCAGTCAAGGTAAATTGAGAATGTTTAGTGGTCCATCCATCCATCCATCCATCTATACAGCCATTCGCTCATCCACCCAGCCATCCATCCAGTCGCTCATCCATCCATCCATCTATCCGTTCGTTCACTCATCCATCCATTCAGCGATCCATCCAGCCACTCATCCATCTGCTCATCCATCCATCCATCCATCTGCTCATACATCCATCCATCCATTCAGTGATCCATCCATCCGC
>JAQQZR010000001.1:20716380-20757157 GCA_030068235.1 Notoglanidium macrostoma | reverse complement strand
TGATCCATCCATCCGCTCATTCATCTGCTCATCCATCCATCCATCCATTCAGCGATCCATCCATCTGCTCATCCATCTGCTTATCCATTCATCCATCCATCTGCTCATCCATCCATCTGCTTATCCATCCATTTAGCGATCCATCCATCTGCTCATCCATCTGCTCATTCATCCATCCATCCATCTCCCCTTCCATCCATCCATTCATCAATCCATCCATCCACTCATCCATCCATCCATTTGTCCATCCATCCATCCATCCATCCATTATTTATACCGCATATACATTAAGGGTCGCAGGGAAGCTAGAGCCAACCTTCAATCAGCCAATTATCATTAGAGGCAATGCTAATTATAAAGTGAGTGGAAAATATGGTTTGATGTACTCAAAGAGCACAATCAAGCCTGTCATGGTATATAGCAAGAAAAACATCTGGGATTTATATCAAGATGTTATGTATTTTTCGAGCCACGAACCGAGAGAAGCAAACTCGCATTCTCTTCTGAGTCTTTTTCTTGGGCCATTTGGAGATAGCGCACTTGACTGGAACGGAGAAAGAGAAGATAAGAAAACGCAGACTCTTAAGAGGAATGAAATGATGTGTACCTTGGCTTGTCACGACGGCTTCACTTACACGACTCTCCCTGGTGCCTACTCTCATCTCTAGTCTTGTCTGGACTGATCTGAAAGTTTTCAGATCGAGAGGCTTTTATGCATTTTAAATGAATTTCTTCTCTACTTCTGTCTGTCTTTGTACTTAATCTGTGCCGGCGAGTAATGTACAGTCGAGGGCACATCCCAGATAACTCCATAGCAGTCACTGGGTCTCTCTCAGATGCTAACCTAACATGCCTCAACTAAGCCATAATTCATGAACATCAAACCTTGATGAGAGCCCAGGTGAGCCCAAATAAACAAATTAACCAAAAACTATTATTCCTGGGCCTTTATTTATTGAGGGAAATGATCCAATATCACATATCTGAGAGTGGCAAAAGTATGTGAACAAATATAGAAACTGCTAAAGGGTTCACAAACTTTTAAGCACCACTATATATCACGATACTGTCATAATGAATTAAAATCTCCTCTTAAATCTGAATTTTATGTAACGTATAAAAATATAATTTAATACATGGAGCCCTGAAGTGCTATATCATTTTTTTGGACTTAATACCTCATTATTTATTTAATTAAATTTTTTTAAGGATAAAAATTGCATATAGCAAATATCCTGTAATTTAGTAGAGTGTTAAATATCAGACCAAAAACAATGATCACTCCTAATAAAAATATATCAAGTGTATTTTTATTACAACCTGCATTTCAGGGAAATTTTTTTTTTTTCCGAAAATCTTCCGATTTTGATGATCCAAAAATGCCTTTGGAATAATAAAGCAATGAGACTTGGCACCGATCATTTCACGTTCAAATTGCGTTCATTCTCTACTTTCAGTCCCTTTTTTTTTTCTCTCTTTCTGCTTTCATTTACTTATCTGCCCCTTTCCGAATATTTCTCTCCCGCGCGTTGTCTCGTCGTGAATACAAATAAGCCCAAAATATTGTGACTTCTGCCTCGTTGTCCCTCAGACGCGGCTAAAACAGATGTAAACACGGCGGCACAAATCCAGCATGAAAATAGAGAACGCAGGGTGATTTTGAACACGGCATGCTTGGCTGCTTCTCACTTTTGAAATAATGTTAATATTTCCCTGCGAAAGGGGAGGATCCTTGACAAACCGCGTCGAAGCGTTTAAACAGCACGCACACACTGAATCTTCTGCCCTCCGCGCTAATTAGCCCACCTCCTTTCGAAAAAAATGTTGAAAGGATTGCCATCAAATCAATTCTCCTCAAACACACTGCTGACTCGAGCAGATCAATAGATAGCTATTACATTATCCAGATTTGTAGGAGACTGGTAATACATGATGTGCACACACAGAGGGAGAACAGATACACACCCTGTCAAAAGAGGACGGCTAGCTTGTTAAAATGTTCCCACACTTTCATGGCAGTTGGCTTTGATGAGATTAAACATATATATTGGGACGTCTGAGGAACTCTGTCTTAGCAGCCCGCGTTTCATCTTAGCTAAGTGGCTAGCTCTTATAGTGAAGTTGGCTTGCTAACCAAGAATTTAGCCTGCTAACATGGCTCATTAAACAAACCTTGCCTGAAATCTACATCAAGAAACTAGCAAGCTGATGCTAGCTAGCTGGACCACGTTCTGACTGAAAAGTTGCCTGCAATGGACACGTTTAGCTAGCTAGCTAGCTTAGCTTAGCTAAGCGAGTTTTTATGGTATCTGGTTGGGCCGCAACTATTCTTTTTCAACGCTGTAAGCATCAAGAACCACGTCCTTATCCCTTAAACGTCTCCCAAACATAAACGCTCAACGAGATAATTAGCTACCGACAGGACGATGACACCATTTGAAAGTGCTAGTTTAGCCGAATTAGCGCCCTTTGTCTTTTAGTGCTAATTTCACAACAGTAAGTGGATAACAGTTCAGCTAATGTGAAATCCAACAGGAACCTCTGGGTAAATTATTCAGTCAGATTTTTAAGCTGGTAGAGTCAGGTTGCTGAGCCATTTTGGTTCGCCAAAAACACCAAAATAGCGCCATTAAATCATCCGTAACACATGATATAAAAATGTAAAAAAAAGCAATTTAACAAAAACCGTCCTACCGCGATGTCCTTGCTCGAGTGAAGCATCCCCGCTTCAAAACGAATAAAGGTTAATCTGCTATACGGTGTCAGGATATAGCTTTTTGTTTCCTTTGAAAAGCACGGTCATGACAGTATCTGTCAGCGGGAAAAGCCTGGGGATTGAAGGAGATTAATAATTAATAAGTTATTAAACCATGAAGCGTTCAGAATCTTATAGGCTCCAAGCTATGGCTTCTATGAATCCAGAAGAGGTTTTACTTTCACGATTAATACATTGACACGGCACTGTTCGGAATGGACAGAAGCTGCCGATTGATTTTCGATATTAGAGCAGCTCTGACGGTAGTGCACATCATATTTATTTTATTTTAGTTCACGTGATCTCTTACGTTACATAGGGACTTGTACAGCAGACGCGCCGCACGATGTTACTTAACAATGGAATAATCATTCCAGCTCGTCGTTGCTTATTTTCCCAAGGTAGCACATCTAAGTGTTTCCTTCAAAGGACAATCATTATCCCAGCTCCCCAAGAACTTAGTAAGTAGTTAAAGGTTTTATTTACTTGCTCTTGGAACGGTGCGTTTTGTGTGTGTGTGTGTGTGTGTGTGTGGAAAAAGAGCCGAGTTATCAGCTGCATTCCGTGCTGGAATTCCTCAGCGTCTGATCAGGGATTGGGCGGGCTGCGCAGGGAACCGTCTGCTCGTCTGTGTGTTGCTGTCATGGTAGAGAATAGAGGTTACGAGGTTTAAAGGAAATGGCCCCCTAAGCTGTTTTACGTTTCAGTGGAGGGAATCTGTCTGTCACATTCCCTCAGATCACGCTGATTGTCATGTCAAGTTGCGGCAGCGTTTCTGCGCTTTTATCTCCCATCCCTGTCTCCCACTGGGGAGAAAGATTCGTGTTTGTCGGGGGGGGAAAAAAAAAATCGGGACGTTTTCATTTCAAAATGGATTCCTAAAAAAGGAACAATTCTGTCTAAGTGTCTCTCAAACTCCCAAAAAAAATTTTTCTATGATTTTGTGAGGCCTAAAATGACATCTGCATTTGCATAAACGCTGTTATAATGCAGTGAGCATGGAAAAGCATGAAACCATAAATAATTCCGCTACGCTGGAGATGACTTGCTGTTTGTCCTTGTGTTTCTCGTCTTAATTCCAAGGCTTCCTTATCCGGACATCTCCCCCATGGTCTTCGCTGCAGCCCTGAGCAGCGCGGCCCTTTCATCACTCTGGCCTTAATCTCTTGGTTAATCAGAACCACTTCTCGGTTCTGCATTCCACTGATCTGTCTGCATGCCCATATTCATTCCGGATTTCCATTTAATCTGATGTCAGGTCCATGCTCGGCGACTCGGACGTCAATTGTAGTTTCTTTAAGAAGATAAAACGTTGCGAAAATTTTGGAATTTCTTTAGAGGGAGAGGGCAATTTAACTTTACACTACCAGGCTCAGAAATGTGCAAAATATAGTGGGAAGTTAGCCTAAAAAAAATGGAGCAGTAACAGAAAGATCAAGTAATTACATATTGGGTTTGATATTGATTATACATTAAGCTTTGGGTAATTAATTGTGACCGATTTTGCTTGGGATTTAAAAAAAAAATCTATGACAGAATGTGAAACTACTTTAGGGACCACTATGTATTTTATTAATAATGCTTGTCAACTGGGCTGCATTTGGCACGCAGATCTGGCAACCCTGGTCATAGAATATAGTTATGGTGTGAAGACATTCACCAATTTAGTTCCTTTTTACAAAAAAAGGAATACATTAAACAGCACTTTTGTGACATTTCCAGTTGTCCAAATTTTACCGAATCCCCAGTCACGAAGCTTATTCTGTACACAGCAAACTTTTCATTAACTACCAGCTAGTAATCGTTTCACATATAAGCTTTATTAATACCCTTAATGAGCTTCATGACTGTACTTACATTTCCTGATTGGTCTGGAGCTTTTTGGCCATTCAGTAGGCGGTCGCAGGAACAGTTGAGGTATACATAAATCTGGATCACTGTCTTTTATCCGTGTACTTACCAAAATGACTGTTGATAGTTAGATGGTTAGACTGTACAGACAACTTTCGTGACATTGTCTAGTGACTGGCACACGCAGTTGACACAGGATGACGTTGATCTTAATCTCTTGCTCTATTTCCCCAATACTATTTATTTGTCAAAATGTCATTTTGTCATTTCCCTTACCTTGGAAATGGATAGATAAACCGAATTGATTTATGATTTATGCTTTGTCAGTAACAAAATACCGACAAATCCCACGACTACTACAAGTACAGCAAGAAAATGTAAGCCATGAATCCAAAAAATCCAGGATTCAGTCAGATTGTGATGTCCATAAATGCCTTAATTGAGTGATTGTGAAGAAACACGACACAGACTCTTTAATCTGAAGGTCAAAATCTTAACCTGAAGCACCCTCAAATCCGCTTATTGCGGTAAACTAAGGAATTTAGACCCGCAGGATCACATTATTCACTTGGTTGAAATTGCCCCAATTAAAGGAAAGGAATCCATACAAAGAGTTCATACAATGCTTCACAGTTTTAGAGAAATGAATGGAGAGACGGCAGGAGTGATGGACAAACTGTTGAAAAAAAGCCATGGGCTGCATGACACTCGAGATGATGTTCCCACAGACCGATTTCCTGTAAACTTGTGAGCTGGGAAAGCAGACTGTAGATGAAAGAAGGCTAGTGGCTTTGAACAAAGCAGCTAGTGGTTTTCCTGCAGTCTGGCAAATGAAGCCACGAAGGGGTCAGCGGAACTGGGTTGTCACGGGCCCAGGCGGTGGTCCTGGAGGATGGCTCCGTTCTCTCAGGCCTCAGGCTGAGCTGCACTCGGGTTTCTGCAACTCATCACAATAGGCCCTTTTCACCCGTGGCCTTATGGGAGCACATTCACACAGTCCCGGTGGGTCTGCTATGTGTTAGGCGTATTTCACAACATTGTTGCTGGGTTACTCAATATTTGGCCCATATCTCCGCATTTCCTGATGTTGGCTTAGAATGGAAGGATCAGCATGGAGGGAGGTATGCATGTGCATTTGCTTTGCCCGTTTGACCGATGATAACTTTAGCCCGGCCAACCCCACGAGGTGCCGGGAATTCCAATGCAGCCTATTCATGATGTCATCCCTTAGGCTTTCTCTGCTCTGTCTTCTCACAATGGTTTGTGATCTCCTCACCACTCAAAATTACATATGCTAATTTGCACCATGGGACACCCCACAAACACCCCCCTCAAAAAAAATCAGCAATAAAGAGAGGTTGAACGAGCCCAAACGGCCTGGTACTCAGTCATGCGTGTAATGAGTTGGGAGTGTGGAATTACGAAGCCTTTCCCCATGTCCAACACCCTAGAATAGTATCTATTGTTCAAATTGGTTGGACTGTTGGGAAATTCCCAACTATTCATCTTATGTCCCAAAATGGTGACTTAATTACTTTGAGACATGCACTATTACTAATAACTGTTGGCAACATGCTTGTAGCAAGTTAAACTAATGACATGGCTACCATATGATGCAATCCTGTAGTAATCCTGATGTAATGATTACCGACTACAGCAGTGACCAGAAAACCGGCCGGATGCTACATAAACCGATTCTAAATGCTACTTGCCTGGACATATGAGAGCAGCAAAAGCAAATTAGCCAAGCGGGCTCTGGTCAGGCCACATGCCCACTTTCAGAGGCTTTCCCAAAGATCGAGGGGCAGTTTCCCCCATTCCAGAGCTTTTCTTGCCCTCTTCATTAACCCAGTGGCCCCCTTTTGTACAACAGAGACATGTTTGGCAGGAGCCCCTCCTTGCCAATTCAGGATTAATTGAGCATGGAGCAGAGATTTTTAGATGGTAGCGGGAAACACCCCACCCCCATTTCTATCCACTTTACCAACCCCAAGGGAAACAGCTAGGCTTTTGATTACACCAAGAAACAGCTATGGGAATCTTCCGTGAGCCCCCACACTGTTGCTGTAACATATTTAGCTTGTCCTGCAGCTATTCAGATATTGCCAGCTAAAGAAGACACAGGCCAAGCACTGTGGTGCTGGTGTCTCTTGTGCTCCAGGGGCTGTATTCTAAAATGCATAACTTACCCCACCATAAGGACACAGCTTGCCACCCCCATGACCTGACCCCTTAACCTGTTCTCCTGGCCAAATCCTGAGAAGAAGAAGGCCTTCTTGGGCCAGTAGCAAATCCTATAAGGTGACTATAATTACCGGACCAAGATGGTGTAGCTTGGCCGACTAATCCTTTGGTCAACACAGATGCCGTGCAATTATCCTGGTAAGATAGCTTCTGCAAGTCTATGGGGAAAATCATCCACTAGTTTGTAAAAGAGTTTCGTGTGTGTAAGTGTAGCTGAACTGGTTAAAAAAGGGGTTGAGGAAATGTTCTGTTTAGCCATAGCGGTGATTTTTTATGGCTATAATATACTGTATATACTAGAAGGTTTTACACTACAGCACTGTTGACTTTTCAATTCTGATTGGCCGGAAGATGTTGAATAGCAGCTCAAACTGTAATAAAACACAGGTTTATGTTAATTCACTCGCTCGTAACACGTTATTCTTGTGTTACAGATGTATGGTAGACACTTGACGTGAAGAGATTAGAAGCGTGCATAATTGTTGATTTGGGAAAGGTTTCTTTAAAGAGAAGTGTATTTCCTGTCACTTGGTAACAGACGGTACATTTTCTCCTATGGGAGAGTCTTTAGGTCTTGAACGGCATATAATGGCACAAAAAGTAACTATAAATGGATTAAATGTATGACATTCTTTATTAAATAAATGATCGGTGCTGCCAAAATTGATTGTTTTCCTGTAAGAACATGCACTGTTGTTTTTTTTATTACTCACCTAACACCTGTTGCCTGTCTTGTTCTACTGCTAACAACGTTGATATTTATGGCTGCTATACAAAAACGACTCTATACCTTTCGGGCTTTCTCGCATATGCAAGTCTCTCCGTGACTACGTGAGTGTGGGAAAAAAAAAAGGAAGAAAGAAAAAAAAGTTTCTTGTTGCCAGCTCTCTAAAGGACCAAACCATTTAACAGAAGGCTTTCACAGAGCAAATTGATTCTTTTCCCTGGGTGCTTTTTGATCTGTCGAAAATGTAGTCCTCAGAGTCAACCCGAGAGGTAATTTCAGGTGGCGTGTCTCTTGATGGGAGCGACACTACAGCTACAGCAACAGTGTGACTCAGAGAAGCTGCACCATTTACTGCTTTGATTCATGTATAACCAATATAAGAAGCAGCAGTATCTGGCCTTTTGGGGGAAAAAACCCTTTGAAGCGGAGCACGAGTAGACTGAGGACTCCAGTTATTTCTTCCCCCGTAAATGCTCCAAGACAAAATTTGCACAGACATGATGGTACTGACATTGCTGGAACAGACGGTAAAAATAATTGAATAAGAAAACGCGTTTGGCGGGCCGAGTGCAAGCCTTTTATTTGTATCGTAAATGCCCCCGGCTTTTGGCATTAAAGCCTGGTCCTTGTCAGGTTCCACGGCCCCGGTCCCACTCTCAAACTGCACCATCTGTCTCATGATTCGCATCATTAAGCACCTCTTAATATCAAGACTCACACAAGCCACCAAGAACTGGGCACACACTTTCTCATCCATCCCTTTCCATTTGTCTCCTTCACGTTTTGTTCGTATTTCAACCTCCGGCCTTGTTGAGGGTGAAGACCATTTAAACTGGGATGCGTGCTGCACACTGAGCTCCATTATTCATAGAGCGCAATTGTCCTTTCAGAGGTTGTACATTCAAACGAAGCCCACATACCGGCAGAAACAGATGTGGAGTCTATTTACCAAATTGCATCTAAGTATCTGGAGAGCACGTTCCCGTTTTCATTGTATATTCAGGGCCTATTAAGTCTGTTAAGAGTGCCTCAGACTCACATTAGGCCTGTTGGGCTAAATTATACTTAAAATGGGCATTCACCACTGCAAATTAACTAGGTGTAATCTGTTTTCAAGAAAGCAAGCCTTAAGGGACTGAGCCTGTAAAGAAAACACTGGCATGTCCTGCCTTGTTCTAGTAGGCTTGGGGGAAGATTCGTTTTGAAGCTCCGCTTTGCCGTACTGAACCACAGCTTGTCTGTCTGTCCATCTGTCTGTATACATGCCAGTCCATCTGTCTGCCTGTCTACCTGCTTATCTATCTGTCTATATTCATACATATATCTGTATCTCTCTGTCTTTCCATCTGCCTGTCTACATTTCTGCCTATCTATCTATCCAGCTAGCTAGCTGTTTGTCTATCTATCTATATGTCTGTCTGTCTGTATCTACTTATCTATCTATCCATCCAGACTGTCCGTTCCTCCATCTGTGTGTCTCTATTTCTGTCTGTTTATCTGCCTGTCCATCTGGCTACATATTTGTCAATATATATCTGTCTGTCTGTCTGAATATCTGTCTGTGTGCCTGTCTGTTTGCCCTTTGTCGTTCCATCTATCTATATCTAATTGCCTATCTGTCTACCTGTCTGTCTGTCTATGCATCTATCTGTCTGTCTGTCTTTCCATCTGTCCATACCTGCTTCCATCTGCCTGTGTTGGTCTCTCTGTCTGTCTGTGTATATATCTGTCTGTGTCCACCTGTCTGAATACCTGTCTGTCTGCTTATCCGTCTGCCTATCTGTACAGCCGTCTGCCTGTCTAGCTGCTTATCCATCTGTCTACCTTTACATCTATCTGTCGGTGTATTTGACTTTCTGCCTATCTATCAGGCTCTGTCTGTCTATCTATCTATCTATCTATCTGTTTTTCTGTCTGCCGATTTGTGTATTTACCTGTCTGTCACTCTGTCTGTCTGTGTCGATCTGTCTGTCCAGCTGTCATCCTTCCGTATATGTGTAAATACTTCATCCATCTATTTATCTATCTTTCTGTCGGTCCACCTATATGTCTGTCTATCTGTCTATCTGTCTGTTTTACCGCCTGTCTGTCTTTATATCTGCCTGCCTGTCTATCTGTCTGCCTGCCCGTGTATTTATCCATCTGTCTATCTAATTAATTATTTATTTTTGGCTTACGCTTCGGTTCACAGAAACACAGGACGCAATATCATCCCTTTCCTCTTTCCTCCCTTCCTTCATTCTATAATCCATCACCGTGCTTTCTTTCCATTTTTCCCCCTCCATTGGACAGTTATCTGGTTTGCTGCCAGAGTGCAGCGCAAGAGACAACAGGTTGTACATTCCTGGGAGGGCAGAGTCTGGCACTGATTCATGACGGCCAGGGCGCACGTTCAGACTCTGTGCAGGCATAAGGGCTTAAACTCTTTTCTTTTTTTTTTCTTTTTTTATTGAGCCCGTAATGCACACATCGTACACTGTATCCGTGCTTAGGGTTGTTATCCTGGAAAAGCCTTTTATTTTGTAAATAAGACAAAATCGGTGATAACCTCAGCTTGTGTTTTATAACGTAGGACAGTGAAGGTGTCTGCATTAAGCAGGCTTTTTTTGTGCTTCAGCACTTAGCAGCAAATGCTTATAATGAGCAAATGTGTCGGTTTTATACAGCACAATGCGTCGGTCTGTTCTACTCCCATGCGGTTCTAACAAATCTCTCTCTCTCTTTTTTTTCCTTTTTCTTTTTCATGTTGCTGCCTGTGCACCTCATTCCTCCCATCACACCATCATCTGCTCACCGCCAGGTAAGAGTCTGGAAACCGTCTTTAATGACTGATGACTAAATAAAACGTGCTCGTGTTATCCTGCTCCAGGCCGAAAGCATGCGATACCGATTCTAAACGTCCTGATAGTAATTCAAGGTGGTCCGTGTACATTGTAATGTATTCGATATGAGAGGAGAAGAATTGCTTGCAGCCTCGTGTGATTTATTGTAATCCCTTCTTGTAGACACGGTTAGGTTTACAGATTGCTTTTCTTCCTCTCCGGACGTGAGTGTTTGATCGAAAGGTTCTCATTGGGGCCTTTAATAGAGGCGTTTAAGCGAACATTGACCTGTAAAGTCACAAACTTTGGTCTCAGTAGGAACCATGTGGGCGGGACTTTCGTCCGGTCGGCCGTTGTTAATTAATTAAATGCTGATTTTGCGTCGCTATTTTCTAATCGTCGGTTAGCTTAAAAATAAATGATCGGCTGCCTTGTTCACCAACACGGAGTAGGTTTTTTGCGGCAAAATTGTGTGTTTTTTTTCCCCACCTGCTAGGAGTTTCGTATTACCAATGTCGAGCCAATTAAAGCGCTTGTCAAACGAGTTTGTGCTCACGAAGGACACAATAGGAGGAGAGGAGAGCTTTCGCACCCACACCCCTCTCTTACAGACCAACCTTGAGTGATTTCACCTTTCGCATTGTCGTCAACTGAGGCCCAGAATGCTATCGTTGTCACTTCCTTTGCAACTTGTGAATAGCATACACCTGATCATAATAGGCATTACACAAACTGTCATGCCCTGCCTCGACCTTGTTTAAAGGCTTAGACATGCTTAACCACTCCGTCTAGTTCTTTTCAATATGCACTATCACTCGTCAGTATCCTCTACTCAAATGCCTATCATCTGGCAGTTGTGCCATCCAGTGGCAATTTGTCGTGCGATGTTGTTTTTTGATCGGAAAAGGAGTGGTTGTTTTTTTTTTTTTTTTCCCTCAGTGTAATGGCATACATTTTTTTTTCCAGATGAAAGGTTAATGCAGGGACATAAATGTAACTCTCGGCAGCGGTTCGTGTTCAGACTTGCTGACAGCGCGGAATAGCTTTGAGAGAACTTCTGGCGATAAATGGTGCCATAATCAGATCATAAACTCGTTCAAAACTGGATGGTCACAAATGATCAGAAAATGCATTTTCCACCCCTCCGTACTTGTAAAATCCGCCACTCGTAAAAGCTAACTCTGGAATGGTGTCTGGTTCTTGGTCGTCACTAACTCACTTAAACCCTTAATTGCTGTATACTGCTCGAATGACCCGTGGGCAGTAACTCAGGAGTATTTTAATGGCAGCTCAGTTTGCCATACCACCCCGGTTTAAGATAAGCATTCGTTTACATGAAGGCTGGCTGACTTCCCTCGCTCCTCCAGTCAATAACTAGGAGAAAAGCTCTCTCTTTTTTTTTTTCCCAGCAGCTTGAATGCTGGTGCGTATTGATTTCTGACATTATAAAGCACTATGGCCACACATCACCATTACTTTGGCCGCTAGGCAGTTGTGGCAGAGGAAAGGCAAGCGCTGTGTGGCATACGCGAAGAAAGAGGCTTTTAGGGAGTATGGATTTTTTATGCAGCAGCACTTCTCCGTCCTCCTTGGCTGCTGTCGTTCGGTTTCTTAATTGGATGTCGGACCATTTCCACTTGCTGCTGACAGGGGGAAATATATGTTTTAAAACGACCATTTGACACAAAACCTGACTCATTAATTAATTAGCATTCTGGGTGAAAAGTATTAGGTTTCCACCAGTTTGGGTGGGACAGTGCTTCGTGTTTGCGTTTAGAGGAAGCAAGAGGGCTACTAAGCAACTATAATTACAGTTATTCTTAATAATGGCCTGGATCCGTCATAACTCTATAGTGATAATATCTACTGTTTAGCTGAAGCCTTTGTGGTGTCCGTGACTCGTGGCCATTTGGGAGACACCTGAAAACTATACCTTTCTGCTTTTTCCAACAAGATAGAACATTTTTGTCAGAGAAGCCAAACCACTGAATGGTAAAGGATGCTGGGTGTGAACAGTCTGCATTTGTTCCTGGTCTACGTGAATTTGAACCGACGGATTTGCAAAGCTTGAGCCAACAGAAAACAAGAATTTGGTAAAAGCATGTCAGTTTTTTGTGGTGAAATTTGTTTTTTTGTTTTTTTCCTCACTGCTTCCAAATATTATTGGCAACTCTGGAACTCCTAAACAGATGATCTCTAGCAGACATCTTTTCATATCTGGTGTGTGGCTAGAGTAACATTTTTTAAAATATGTACAGTTTTCAAATGAATCACTTTTTACACGGAGGAGCCCTGTTGAGTATCTTGAGTGCATGGTGATGGGTTTATGAGGTAGTACTGTACTAGTTTAAGTCCCATCTTAGTCACAGGACTTTCCCAGTTAATGTAGGTAACTTCTCATTGTCGATTGGCTGCGGTGTACCTCAAGGTTCAATGCTAGGTCCAGAATTCTCCTCTATATCGATCCGTTAGGCAATATCGTTCATTTTATTCTACTGCTATGCTGCTGACACTCGGATCTATCTGCCTTTGAAGCCAGATATTTTTGCGCTCGATACAGTGTCCCAGTGAGTGTCTGTAATATATCAAAAGCTGGAGGGTAAATATTTATGAAGGACCACTGTCACCTGATGTTGCTCCAAAGTTCATGTTTGACCCCGACCTCAGATTTGATCAAGCGTCAAGTCTGTTGTCAAGAGCAACCGTTTCTTTCTTTTCACGACGTGAAGAAAGTACATGCTTTTATTTAATCTTGTCTAGACTCCTGTAATTGCCTTATACATACAGTAAATCCTCATGGTTACAGTTAGCACAGAATATTTTCTGTTGCTAAGAAAAAGGGATCACATCACTCCGCCTTTTCGCTTCCCGACACCGGCTCCCTGTCTATTACAGGATCTGCTTCAACATTTTCTTTGCAGTCCCTTCGCAGACCTCCCGAGTCCCTACGCCAATGACATACTTTGACCGTATTCTTTCTAAGCAATCAGGTCTGCTGGTTTTGGCTGTTCCAAATTGTATTAATGTTTGTCCTAGTCTGTTCCTGACAGTTATGAATTACACTTGCCGGCCAAGCATTAAATATAAACCGGTATTATGGCTGTTCATTTCATTTTCTGGTAAAACTGTTTGGTACTAGGCATGCTATGATTCGCCTTAAAATCTCAGTAGATAGTGACGGAACCCCTACATGATGTGTAAATTGCAGGTGGAGAAGTGTTGGAGACATTAATGCCACGGGGTGGGGAGAACTTTCTTGCTTTGCTAATCAAGCATTCGCATTAGCATACACGTTCACTTAGGAAGTTAGGAAACGAACTAGTTATTACACAGAGAACACAGCACAGTATTGCTATACTAGATAGCAAAGAAATTACAACATAATTCCACCGTTCAGGACGTTAGCATGTATAGAGATTTTGATGAGAGAAGGGTTTTTTTTTTTTCTCTCCATTTTCTGTAAAACCACTGAAGCAAATTCTGTTCACCAAAATGCGCAAATTTTGGTTGGTAAGAACATTTTACATAGTCCAGTGTAGATTTTATTTTATTTTTTTACCACAACTCTCAAAGATGCTAGCTTTAACACAAACACTGGCTTCACACCATGATGAATCAAACACTCGGTGTGTATGAAAACTAGTTGACTAGCTAGGCCGCCTATCTGACTAGCCCTGCTGAAATGGCAGACGTGTCTCAAGACATCATGACCTCACATCCCCAAGCCTAATTAGACATGACAGGCTTCTCTCTGAATGAGGCTAATAGGGCTCTTTGAATGCCAGATGAGGCGATATTTAGCGTCTGATCCCGTCACAGAAATTGAAGCAAAAATAAAATGACCGGCAATGCTTTTCAGCCTTCAGGGGCCCTGAGATTAGGTTTCACACTCACCTGTCTCCCTCTTCCTTAAGTCGACCGCTAAAGAAGAATTACGGCTTCCCATCAACACCTCGTCCATTAGCCAGGTCTGCAGGGGTACTGCTCTGTGCTGGAACCTACTGCTAAAGTGCTAAAGGTCAGCCATATTGAAGGACTTGGTCTTTGTTGGTGGTCTCACATTTGATTCTTCATGCACTTCCTGTCTCTCCTCTTTGGTGCTGCGGAATGAACTTAAGTCATAACGGCCCAAGCATATTCCCCTGAGGGACTCCTTTTTTACTTTTTCGATTGAGTTCCCTTCTGCCCGACCACCTTCATTCCCATCTCCTCGGTCTTATATTTCACTTATTATTTTCACTTAACTTTCTCCCTCCAGCCTTTTCTTTTGACCTTCACTTTCTCTTGAAACTTTTGTTTACTTTCACAGTTCTCTCCAGATCCTCTGCTCATCTGTATTCACCACCCCCCCGCCTGTTTCTTTTTTTTTTTTCCTATTGCATTATTTTTACACTACATCCCACTTGTTTTTTTTTTTTGTTTGTTTTGTTTGTTTGTTTGTTTGTTTTTTTGCCCTCATTCATCCATCCTTTCCTTTGTTCAGCTGTGCCTGTTAACCTGCCTGTCTGCAGCTGAAGGCAGGCTATCGATCTGCCATCGCAGACTCCATGGCGGTCCAGTGAAGCAGGTGCAGGAGGTGGGAGCCCAGGTCAATACTTCCTTAAGGAGTGAGCGAGAGAGGACCTGTCTCCTCGGCACAGGCATGCCTGTTTCCCTTTCTCGAGAGAATGCACCATTCTGAGCTATTCTGGTCTGTCTCATTAGTTGCCGAGAGAGAAGAAGTCAGGGAGAGAAGGTGTAAGGGGAGAGGAGAAAAGATGTGTGCGCATGAAGCCCAATTATGCTCGTTGAATTGGATCTGGTAAACAAGGAAATGCTAGCTCATGAAGCATTTTTAAGGAAGTCGGATTTGGAGACCAGACCAAACTGAAGACAGAGATGTACCCCTTATCTAGGTGATCAAACCTTAACCACCACATGCCTACGGCGTGTCCCACGTCATCAGAAATGGTCACTGCATCTGAGTTAGCGCTCTCATCGCTAATCAGTCATGTCAAATTGACATCGCATGATCTCGGATTGGCTGCTTAACCTCAAGAACCAGTGCAAAGCAAGCAAAAGATATTCTCAGAAATACATACATTAGGGCTGTAATGCAGGTCCACTATGTGAATCGGTATCTGTTTCGTGCTCACATCTGCGTCTGCTGATACTGAACATCCTGTAAACAAACTCGGCACTGTTTGTAAGTGTAACCATTCTGGTGTCACCAGGAAGAGGATGAGTTCCTTTGTGTGTCTGGTTCCTTTCAAAGTTTCCTTGTCATGTACGAAGTTTTTCTTCTCCACTGTTGCCTTTGGCTCGATCATTAGGGATCTAAATCTATTTCTGGATTTCTATAAAGCTGCTTTTTTCCCCCCCTTGTCTGTTGGCTCGCAGGCTCACACCCATAAGTCATAATGTTGTCCCTGACCTTTCAACTTAAAACACCTTCTTGAGCTTTATTCAACTCTAGTTCCAGCCTGGCCTCCTCCACCACATTTGATTTAATGGACACAGGAAGTCGGAGAAAAGGAGGCGCTCCAGAGTTTACTACAAACAGTCCATCTGTGATGCTCCCTGAACGACAGAGCTCAAAACATATCTGACAGCGCGAAACAGCTTGCAGTCAGGTTTTTTTTTTTGTTTTTTTTTGCACACTGTACTCGGAGAGACCGAGAGAGGGAGGTCAGACAGGATGGGATCAGGGGAGTGGAATGCATTTGCTTCTCTGATCACATCTCTTTTGATAAGTGTGTTTACAGTACACCGAGAACTTTCAGCACTTGCAGTACCGTATATTGTAGAGGTGTTTCCCTGCGGCTTGTGTCAGAAGACATGAGGCAATATCAGCAGTAAATCTGTCTTCGCAACCTGAGCGTGCTTAAAGGAGAATAGAAGTAAAAGTAGTACCTCCCCAGGCAAGTATTCAACAAACAACTAAACCGCTCCTATTTCCAAGCCTAAACTTTTCCCTTCTGTCTTGCGCCACCTATCGCTAGTCCGATGAGCAAAATTGACCAGTTATAGGGGGGAAAAAAATATTAGAAATACTTTAATTAGGTAGTCTTTCGACTGGGGACAGTCATGAACCTGCCTATCAAGTGATTCTCAACGAATGATACTTCTAGCTTTTCACGACGATGTAAAATGCATTAGTATAGTACGCACGGACTAAAATTGAAATTCTAGCAGTCCAGGCTTTCTAAATTCTAGAAATTCATTGTTTACGAAGGTACGGGTAAAAGGGTGACCTTTGTGGTTACCCCATGGTAACAACGTGTTGATTCACACTGGTGCTTCGGATTACCACTTTGGACTAGCATCACAATGCTTGAAGCGGAGAATAAACACAATCCAATCGTCTTTAAAAATTCAGTTTTTGCCGTTGGTATTTTAGAAAGAAGCCATGTCGTCACTTCCCTAATCAGTAAAAGATATCAATAAAGAACTATAAATGATGACCCTGACGACTCGCACCAATTGGATTTGCTGGGTCCACATCCTGACCCTGGTCTAGATGTACAAAAAAAAGGCAATAATGACTGTGTCTAAAAGTCTTGATCTTTGGAGTCTACTACTGTATACTAAACATTTGGAACGTACTGTACCAGATGTTTGGATCTGATCTGTCTCAAGGTGTCGATTAATTGCTGTATGGTTTGGTAACAATGTTCTAGTTCCAATACATTATTATTTATGTAGTAAGAACGTACTTGTCTGGCAGTACGTCATCCTCCATTTAGTTTTTTCTTGCTTGGCGCCCTATTTCCCGATGGCACTTTTTTTCAACTTTCGGAAGCGCCACAAAAAAGATCAGGAGCAGCGGTTTAGAAAAACGGACGCTTCCAACATGTGCACTAAGGCTTTAGGAAGAAAAATAAAGTGTGAACGCAGCCTAATGCTTGCCCTTGGAACGAAGAACTCGCCTTCCCACAGTGCACCTGTTCACAACCTCCCGAAATACGAGATGCAATAACGATCCTGTCAGCATTGTACGTCGACATCAGTGAGTGCTACGTCCTGCTTCATCCTGACCGAGTCAGTGAGACATGGAGGCAGAGCTGGAAAACGATTTAGGTTAGGATTTTGTCGGGACAGTCACTAGATTGGCACGTTTGTAGTTTTTGATGTAAAGATAATACGGCGGCGGTGCGGCACAGTTGGACAGACGTTCGGCCCGCTTTTAGAAGAAGCCTGTGTGTTTCTCTCTCCCACATGTGTAAATATGGTTCTCGGATTAGCTTATCTCTTCTGCCAAATGAATAAGCGGCTTAACAAAACCGATGCAAGTGTGTGTGTGAGTGAGAGAAACATGCAGGGAGTTACTGCTGCTCCATGCAGCAAGGGACAAAGGTGACATTTGTTGCGTGTCTGCATAAACGTTGATATCGGAGCTGCCACATATCAGAGTGAGTGAGGCAAAGCTTTGGCACATCAGTCTCAGGGGGTAAATAATTTGCGATTAATTAGCCTGAGTCAGGCATGTTGGTGGACACAACACGTTTCCCTGAAGGGCGCTTGACACCAGGGTGTGGGCAGAGCGAGTACCTCTGTCTGGCTGTGTCTGGAGATAGCTTTACGAGAGTGAGTGAGACTGAGATTGGTGACATTTTCATCCTGTATCGAGTAGATAAAAAGAAAAAGAAAAAAAGAGAAATCGAGCTTTTAATCCAGCCTACTCTGCCTTTGAAACTTCGTCATCCTTTTCCACAGACAAGGTCTATCTGGAACAAAGAGTCGCTTCTCGGAAACACGAATCTGTGATGTCAGAGGTTTGGGGGTGGAATCGTTTCTTTGCCATGACAACAACCTGAGATATTGGTATGAAAAGAAAACTGGCTAAACTGCTATACATTATTGTGCTAAATTATATATT
The DNA here is from genome assembly GCA_030068235.1 of Notoglanidium macrostoma. NCBI lineage: Eukaryota > Metazoa > Chordata > Actinopteri > Siluriformes > Auchenoglanididae > Notoglanidium > Notoglanidium macrostoma. The sequence continues at coordinate 20,738,900 of JAQQZR010000001.1, read as the reverse complement.
ACTATATCACTGTGTACAAATATACCGTAAAGATTTTGACTTTGGGTGGTAAGAATTGGTAAATCAAACCAGCTTTGTCCAATTGCAAGGCAAATCACAGGTGTATATTAAGGCAGGTTTTTATATATGAGGACTTAATTTTTGATATACTTTAATTAACTTTACATTTACATTTTCAAGGTTTTTCCACCATGGTGAAGTCTTTAGAACGATGAATGTTGTAATTATTATTATTATTATTATTATTATTATTATTATTATTAACTTCAAGAGTAAGTGAGTGAACAATTGTATAACGCGAACGACATCAAGAACCACCTTACGTTTGCGGATGTACCGCACCACTGAATGTAACTATAAACGGAGAAAAAGTGTCATTCTTTAATAAACAGGAAAAAAAAATGTGGAACCTGCTGTGGTGTGAGAGAAATAAAGCAGAAATAATGGACATGCCATTATTGGAAAATAATCAACTTCAGAGTGGTAACGGCATGACAACATGCCCTCGCTGATTATCTCCCTATAACTTCATGCCTCGTGGTCACACATCGCACCTTTATACACATTCCACCCATTATTGTCCTGAGCCGCTCCATCCACCTCCTACATGTAAGACAGATTAGGTCTTTCACACCACACAGCTTGACTTTCAGTATGAACGATGACAACATAATATTAGAGCACAGACTCTAAGAAAGATAAATAGTCAGTCGTTCTGTCCTTGTAGATAAATCGGTGCGTGTCACCGTGAATTTGATTAAGTTTCTGCTTAGAAATTGCTGTTTTTCCAGCCGTCTTCTCAGGTAGTTCCGTCTAATGGCGGTGCTTTATTCTGATATTTGGGTGGAATAAAATTTATCTCGCTCTTCTTCGTTTTGTTCATGAGAAATGGATATAATTTCTCATCATAAATATAAATGTGAATTGGGGTTTCAGCATCAAGGCAAGCATCGATATTTATGAGGACATCCTGGGGCTCGAGTTTTCCGCAAGCTGCAGCAAACTTCGAATAGGCCATGCACAACGGCACTACGTCGAAACTACAGAAGACTTGTAGACTTTTGAGTCTGAGGTTTCTTCTTGGTGTCGCCTCAGGGAGTGCTCATTAGAGATCTAAATCTACATCCGGAGTTCTGTATGGAGTCGAGCTGTTTGTTAGTCACGTGGGTTTTATTGTCATTACTCTCTTTAACGTGAACATGTTTGAATGATGTTTCCTGAGGTCTATATTACACAACAATGTAACAACAGCATGGTATACAGGGCTACAATTAGACAAAGGACAATACAGGAAATACAGGCCTGGGCACCCAGGGTATTAACATGCTCTCTTTGGTGGACACCAGCCAGCCTAATCATATGTTCTCCATTATTATGCCGAGCTTCTTGAAGACTGATTATTCGAGTAGCCGTTCGGACAACCCACTGACTAGCTGATTTTGAAAATATGTGCTTTTGCACACCCATAATCAGGACGGGTCTATAGCAGATTAATTATCTCGCAGTATGTCGCACACGAGCTGCAGCTCGCACACACACACTCGCAATGGCGAGATTGACGGGCCCTGAAAAACAGCATGTGACTGTGTCTACCTTTCCCTTGAAGTCATTTTACTTGCAAACATTAAACATCACGAACATACAACTCATTCCCTTTGGTGTGTGTGCTGTTTCTTAATGCCCCTTAGCCAATGAGATTATTTTGTTTGAAGTAGCTCCATCTCAGACCCCACATTGTGGAAAACGGATGTTTCCATTCGCTTTTAAATTTTTTTTTTCTAGTTTGCCTCGCTTTCCCCTGGAAGTGGTGGTTATGCTACTTATCATGGAGAGACCCTAAATTTGTCCCAGTCACCCCTCAAGCTCTGAAACCTAGCCATAAACCAGAGATGGCTCAGAAGACACACAGTCTTACTTTCTTTTCGATCTTGGCATGTGCAGTGCATTCAAATGGCATTTCTCCTCCTGCATAGCCAAAGTCAAATCCCTTTTGTTTATTTGTTTGTTTGTTTTCTCTGATTTTGGAGCGACAGAGCCTGGGGACATTGGCATAAAGAGCCGAGATTCCGTTATTAGTCCTATGGCCGGAGGCTATAGTAACGAGTTCCTGGAGACCAATTATCTAATCGCTCGGCAGGAGGAACGCGGGCCACCTGCCGCTCAGGGGGACCTTCGCTAATTACATCACTTACTCAGCAGCGTCTACGTAAGAGTGTGTGTGCGCTCATACTTCTCGGTGGAATTTTGAACATGACACACCGTCCCATATGAACGTATCTTGAGAAACATTTAAAAGATAAGCCAATGACAAATGAAGGGATTAAAAGAGGAAATGGGGACCTTGCGGCCCAAAGCACGTCTCATCCTGTAAAGGGAACAGCTTTTTTTAATCCATCAGAGAGATATGTCTATTTTTTGTGACAAGCAAGTGATAAAACATTAAAGGAAAGTGCTACGTATAACACGCATGCAGCCAGAAAATTGCAGGAATCCGGGTTTTAAGAGGGCCACTGACAGTCCTACGTGAGAATAGCGGCTTTAACCCAGAATGAGAGAAAGAGGAAACTACGTAGAGAGAGCAAGGGGAAGGAAATGGGTCAAGCAAAGTTGAAATCTAAAAGGTTGTCTACACTACTGGAGTGTCTTGACTCTATGTAAATTAGGACAGCTCATTGAGCTCTTCTTTAAAGCCTCAACCTATATTTGATAGCGAGCAGTGGGAACAAAGAAGATTCATGAAAAGAGAAGGACAGGGAAATGACCCGCCGAATCTCTTGGAAAATGAGTCTGCCTCTAGAGGTTTCAAGATCTGGGTTTTTCATCTTCCCCTCTTACAGGTCTGTGTGCTCCTTTGACAGACAAACTGTTAACGTCCAACTTGTGTGGGTTTCTACCCATGCGTGTGGTGGTTGAAGGTCAGATTTTGGTGTGGAAACTGACAGCAGCGAAGGGTAAAGGAACAAAATGAGCCTTTGACCTTCTGATGAAGTTGTCAATCCACAAAATATAAACTTGTCTTTGCGCTCTTGCTCTCTATTTCACTCCCTCACTTTGAGTGGGAGAGGCCATTAGGCAGCAGAAACTTTCTTTTTCCTTTCTGAAATTAGCATTTTGAGGACTTTTCCGGTTATAAAAGGTCGGCAAAAACTTTTTAGACTTTCCTTTCCATTTGACTCTTTTCTTGTAGCTTCATAGAAATGTCCTATAGCTTCTTTAGAGGCATTTTCACCAGGTTGCCAAGTAATGGTGCACACCATTGAAGATTGCTGAGGCCTGATCTCTTTTACAGAACAGTGCCACAAGTTGCCAAGTCATGGTTCCTTTGAGGCAAACTCCTCTTGCAGTCAAAGTCAGAGTGTCTCAGTGTAAAGGTTCCACAGGCTGTCGGGTTTTCTTTGGGGCATGGCATTTTGGGGAGTCGAGGCTGTCAGATTGTGGACTTTTCAGGGCAAGGATTTACAGGTCACTGAATCATGGTTCCATTGGGGTAAAGCTTTCTTTTGAGAATTCATGCAGGCTGTTAAGCCTTGGACACTTTGGGGTACTTTCTTTCAGGCCATTAAGTCATAACTCTATTGGGCCACAGCTTTTTGGGAAGTCTTGCAGATTGTCCAGCTGTGGGCCCTTTGGTGCATCATCTTTGAGACTACTGAGCCATTAGGGCATGCTTTGTTTTGGGGGAGATTTGCAGATGCATGAGTTGTGGACTTTTTCGGGAAGCATCTTTCAGATCACCAAGTCATGGTTCCATTGGGGAATGGCTTTTCTTGGGAGCCTTGCAGGTCACTGAGTCATGGACCTTTTGGGGCAGTGTCTTTAAGGCCACACAGTCGTGGTGCCATTGGGGTATGGTTTCTGAGGACTCTTGTAGGCTTTCATGTTGTCATTCACTGTACCTAGAGAAGATGCATCCTCTGCTTTTTCACTTTTCTAATTGTGAAAGGAGATCTTTTGGTAAAGTAGGCTTGCATTGTTCTGCCAGGATTAAACACAGAATGTAGGTCACAGCTGTCACCTCCTCCAGCACCAGAAGGTGATGTATCTGTCAGCAGGAAAAATCCTCCCCCTGTTCAATCCCAGTGGGCCTGCTCCCTTTTGTTATCAGTTATCTTACCATGCGGAAATGCATTTTTCCATTTGAGGGTTCTGTCTACATGTCCTTCTTCTTTTGCACCATATCCAAGCATGTCCTCTTATCATCGTGTTCTCTTAATGTATTTGATTTGGTGTTCATTACAGTGTGTCCTGAGCTCTTGAGTGACCCCGACCTGGGTCAGATTATCTTACTAGCTCAAGGTTATTTGATCACTCTGTGAGAGTACCAGCCTCAGATCGCTTTAATAGCAACATCCTAAAAAGGTTTGCACAGCCTTGCTTTTGTTTATTCAAGTTTTACCTATGAAATACATGATTAATTTTTGCTACGACTTCTATCCAGCAGTTATAAAGGATAAGAACAGAACTGAAAGACAGATTTCCTTTGCGTCAGTTCCTCTCGCTCTTGCTCTGATTGCTTTGCCAGCCATGGGCTGCTGCGGCCAGCTCCTTAGACTACAACGTCGCTTCTTTTCATTCTGCCCCGGTACCACACACACAAATGAAGTATCATCTTATGATTTCATTTGAATAGCCTTCCCTTCCCACAAGTCCTCCTTTATACAAAGTTTTCTATTTAACTTCAGGAATGACAGCATGTTTCTGCTATTATTTCTTTTTTCTATCTTTTTTTTTTCACTTGACTAGAAATGACATGACTCTCCAGAGGGATTTCGGAGCCATTTTCATTTTGTTCCTTCATCAGTCGGACATGTTGCCTAGCATGAGTCATGCAGCAATAAGCTGCTTTCTTATTAAAGCGCACGCACACACTCACAATCTGTCATTGAGGTCTCTGTTAAAATTGCTCTGGCCTACCGCTGTCCCCATGGCCAGGTGCTCACAGGTATGTGTAATATGCAGCATGAAAATATCAGATTCAGGCAATGACTCAAAGCCCTGAGGCATCTACATCATGCCATTTGTGGACGATCTGCTGGTGAAGATACCATGGCATTCAGACCTTTAAGGTTAAAGGCTTGAATGGCATTGATGAAGTTCTTTATGTGTCTGAATTGCCATCTTGTCTCTTTTATTTAGACATCTCCATGGTTTGCTTATCTAGCAGTACAGTAATGGAAAGGGAAAAGAAAATGATAAGGAAGACAAAAAGAAGAGCGCGTGTGGGGAAATTCCCAATTAACTACCAGCTTTGAACAGAGCCCAGGGAAGACGGGAGAATGATTCAAAGGCTTGAGAAGCAAGACGGCTTTGAATAGAACCAGAGTAAAAGTATTAGCGTACAACAGGGTCCAGGGTATTTCTTTCTGCTTCACACAGTTGAAGGCTGTGTTCTGGGCTCCACTGCATTTCATCGCATGATTAAGCAGAGTCTGACAGATCCATCAATAAACCCAGAGGCAGAGGCCAGGAAGGGACACGAGGACTTTCGTCCGGTTGACCAGGAATGGCAGTGAAAGGTTCAGGGTGGTTTTAAGATACTTAGGTTTTAGACATCCAGTAAAAGCATGTCGAAAATGTAAACACACTTGGGCATTATTCACCGGTCGTAAAAAAAAATACTTGTTCATTATTTATTAGAACCTGATTGATGTTCATTTGACATGATCATCATCATATGAGGTGGTGCAAAATAATAAGTACGATTATTATACGATTTTTCAAAATCTGGGTTCTCAAACTTGTTAGCCAGCACCTGATTCCTCTTCTTTCTTCTTCCTTGACGTCCTTTCTTCTTCTCTGTCGTCCCGCCGGTGCTTCCTTCCAGATTCACGCTGCCATTTGTGAAAATCGGTGTCAAATTCAAATGTTCAATTTTTAAAAATAGAAATTATTTTCTGCCTCAGAATGATTTTAATTGTTATTCACTACATATTTAGTGCAATTTCCGTCAGTACCACGTATCCATCGTGCATCAGAAGTATGAAAAATAGACACATTTCGAGCTGAAATAAATTGGATGTCAGAAGTAATAAAAAAAACAAAGCTACTTCTGTCAGGCTTTTCCCAGCAGCCCCTTGGATTTTTCGCAGTCACACCTCAATAACCAGGAATACCAGGTACTGCATTATCCTTTTTTTTTTTTTAATCGGCATTGTTCTTCGGGATGATAACAGGGGGCAAGACAGACTCTGTCTGTGTGTTGAGGGCCTCGGGGTAACAGGGCAGGCAAGTCTCCGCCTGTTCGGAAATCAATACCCCAGCCGAGGCAATGCCTCTGTCCGCTCTAGCGTACTACAAATGTGAACAAAAGATGAGAGTAAAGAGGAAAGGAATAGAAAGTGCAGAGGCACTTGGTTTGTATTTTGCCAGATTTTGTTCTCAGTATGTTCGTGTACGTGATGTGATGGAGCATAAATATGTTATTATCCATTGCGCTTCAGTCCTTCGTCCAGACTACATCTCTCTCTCTCATCAGGATGATAGGGGAGCGGGAGAAAAATCCTTCCGAGTGAACATTTCCCATCATATACAATAATAATATAAGAGCGAGAAAGCTCACGATGTTTGGTGCAATGCAAACAAAATAGCAGGAGGAAAACAATTCAGAGTTCTTTGCAAGAGCAAACGTGTTTCACATTCACACAAGGTTTTGGGAAGATTAGTTTTGGTTCCTCTGTCCTTTCATGAGTCCATTTATTGACAGGAGCAATAATTACACCTGTTACTTCATTGTATTGTTCATGACTGAACAATGACTGAAAGACTGTGTCTAAAAGAAGAAACATTGTGTGTTCTTGGTCTTGCATGCTAGTTTTAATCCTCTGCAAGATAATACGTTTCCAGCGATAAAAGTTTTTCATTTATTACAGAACGTCATACTTTTTATGCTGGTTGTTCTGGAACATCCAAGAAACAAGTTAATTCTCTATCGCTCAGGATTTACAAACAGTCATTCCCTCACCAGCCTTCCCTTTTATTTTTTTATTTTTTTATTTTTTTCCTCCCTAAGGCAGAAAACATAGAGGCATTCATTTTGAAGCCTTTCCCTTGGTGGAAAACTTACTGACTGTTCCAAGGCACTGATACTGGAGACGACTTCATCTTATCAACGAGTATACTGTTACTATAGAAACAATAATGTATTACAACTAGCACGAGCGGATTAATCTAATCTAATTTGCAGAATCAATCATTTTAACAAGTAGATTCTCCATGTAAGGTTTCAGCCTGCCAACGATTCCCAGGAAGTGAAATAGAACCATATGGATATCGCAGCAGCACTCCTAGTCCGACCTCTTGGTAACGTATTCGTTCAAAAATACCCAGATGCTCACAGATAAATCAAAGATGCTGTATAATGGCATGAACATGTGTGTTATTTTGCTCCATGATCGATCATAAGACATAGATTATGCAAAAGGGACACTGGGTTAAGCCCTTGCGATCTTCATTTTATTAATTCTATTTATTCCAGATAAGTACTCATGCATGGAGATGTTGTGGACATCATCTCAGCTTGAGCTGAATAACATTCAGATGCATTTAAAGCACTTTTAATATCCCTATATGAGGCGTCAGGTGAATTATGAAAATCTGTACTCGAGTGAAGATTGAGTGAACCGAGCTGATGTTTAGTTCTGCCTCGAGGCATTTTATTACAATGAAGTTTCAGCCGGCAGCTTGTTTTCTTTTAGCCCGTGAGACAAAGGCTCTTTTTTTTTCTCCACACACGCTCGGTTTTGTTTTTGCTTGTCATTTCTATAAAGCCGGGAGTGTGACATGTTTTCTCATTAGGAGAAGCAATAACTTTGATAAATCATTCCGGCTGCCAGCCCGCCCTTTCTGTTATTACAAAAGCTCATTGAAATCTCTCTCTCCCTCCCTTTCTCTTGCTCGCTCGATCCCTCTCTCCATGAATTTGCAGCCTACTGCTGTGCTGTTTGCTATTCCTGCTGGCACTTCAGAGTTAAGTGATCTAACCATGGAAATCCTGTGTGTATTCATGTGTTTGTACACTCAAGAGAGACGGAAAGAGAACGATTTACTAGGTCACTATTAGTCTGCCAGTGTTGTATCGCTCAAGTGTTTATTGCACAAAATCCCATCATTGCAATTTAGGCTGTATCATGTATTAGAGCTTACATAGACTAGTGGACTAATATATAGGGTGGTGAGGCAGACGGTAAAGAAAGCAGGCTAAGTAAACTTTTTTTTTTTTTTTTTTGTCCGAGAAGGAGGATTACTTGCTTTCAAGGTTTCTTCCTGATGTGGTCTCAAGGAGTTTTTTCCCTGGCCATGGTGCTTTCTGGCTTGTTCATTAGGGATCGACATCATATGAATTTCTGTTGACTTTATTTCAGCTCGAAACAGTCTGTGGTTCCTACCAAACACTTAAGTACATGTATATACTGTATGTTTATTGTTATCTAGATTTTCATATGATGAACTTTTAGGTGTTAGGTTTTGACAGCGTTTCGGACCACAACTGGTCCAAATGTAGTTTAACGAATGCTGGGCTGACTGTATTGCTTTAGTCTATATCAAGCCTGAGATACGGCCTCATCTTGGTGGAGCTGTGGTTGTGCAGTGCAAAAGTACCGTGGGTTGCACATTTCTATCCAATTCCACTCGTAGCTTCGAGCCCGTTTAATGGCATTATCAGCCTGCAAAAGCCTCCCAGACACGGCTGTAGACATCACATCCTCCATTCAATGTAGGACAACTATGAGGAGGGCTCTGTTGATGGACATGAGCTTCCAATCTCAATTTCAGTACAGTGCGACAGATTTGATTGCGACTGATATATTTATCCTTATTATTTACAGTATAATATAAAAGCCACTGAATACTGTGTATGGTTGTGCTGTAAATCTATTGAGTCAGTATTTGCTTTAGCTGTGGAAAAGATAACTACTGCTTTCGCAACAAAACGAATAGCCGTGCATCCGCAACCGTGTATTCATGGGTGAGACAAGGAGAGAGATGTCTGTCCTTGTGCTGAAGGTTGACAATACAGCGTTTTCACACCTTGAAATGATTTCCTGACACGCCGGTGTGTGCTTGTACTTGTTCACACATGTGTTTCTGGGATGCTGACAGCAAGACAGGAAGCAGACACATTTTGACTGATAGATCAGATCTCCGATGTGATGCCGGAAAGCTTCGGTGCTTCATAAACAGCGTCCTGCCTTTCGAAGGCAAAACAAATTCATAACACCTTCTGTGAAGCAGAAACTGGCTGCTGGTGTGTGGATATGCCTACTGATATAGTAAGTAACAAGGAAGTTGCGCAATCTGAGATGGCTTTTCAGCTCACCACTGTTGTACAGAGTGGTTGATTGAGTTACCGTAACCTTCCTGTCAACTTGAACCAGTCTGGCCATACTGTGACCATGTGTGTGTGTGTGTGTGTGTGTTTGAATCACAAACTCACTCTCCTTTTTCCCATGGGCTTGCATTATATTGGTTCAGTGAACATTCTGATCTAGTTACCCATTAGATCAATTCAAGTAGGAGGAAAATCAATAGACAAAGTAAACAACAGAGCAGTCCATCAACAGGAATTTACTTTGCATAACGTGTAAGAAATGTCAGCACTTGGTATAATGTGGATTATGTTGCACAATACAAAGAATGGAAAGAGTTATATAGAGTTATATAAGAGTTATATATACTGTATAAGAGTTATAATTCTGTGCAGTAGCACAGAATTCCCAGGATAGTCTCCAGATTCCACCCTGACCAGGATCGTCAGTACTGCAGTACTGTTCTTTAATGTCAAATACCTAGAAGCTATTTACAATCTGATGCAATTTTCTCTTCAACAGAGGAAAAAAGCCAGATAAAGTGTACCCAAGGACAAGAAATCAGGTTCTATCCAGGCAACTACTCTCTATCCAGCCATCAAAAAGGCATTGTTTTATTCTGCTTCTTGGCAAGATACTAATTTATAAGCCAATAAAGTATTGTACCAGTGGTGGGTACATTCAGGGGCAAGTCATAAAAGTTACATGTAGAACCCTGTAGGTAGAACCATTAACCATTCCAAGAACGGTTGAGGAAACCTCGTTTTATGTAGCTTAGATAATCGTGTACTAATTAAGAAATTAATGAATCAACATTGTAACAATGTAATCGACATCGTAGTCTTTTACAGGGGTCGACAAATCATTAGCCCGGAGCAGTTAAACACTCAAAGAGAAAATAAAGATGCTAGCCAGACTCAAATAATATTTTTTATGTTTGATGCGAGGACAGACCTGCACAGCTCGTAACGTTGGCTGTCGAGGGCATAAACGCGAAGTGCTATATTATGAACTGTGTTAGAAGAGTATCCTATTCTCATATACACCCTTCAGTTTCCCTTAGCTTGGATTGGCGTGCTTAACTAGCAAACTAGCTCACCATCTTTTTATGACGTTACATTAGATGCTAGGTAATAAATCATTTCTCCACCCCTCTTTTAGATGTGTAATCTATTTAATGAGCTATTATTGGAAGACAGACTTCTAGTCGTCGCATGGGAGCCTGGTACTTTTCTCGTACTTTTTATGTGGATAAGAATAGCCCATTTTGCAAATTTTGCAAATGACTTTTGCTGAGCCCTTCAGCAAGGGTATCTCCTTTATTAATCATTAACCATTTCAAAATAACTCAAGAATTACTTGGAAAGACTTTAGAGAGTGTTCAAAATTTTGAATGTTACATGATTCTAAATCTTGCACTAGAGATGTTTTTACATCTACCCCCTACCAAAGGAATTCTGACCAATCCCACCTACTCCTGCAGACACTCCTGACCAGTCATATCATTTTGATGGGTCCCATGGGATCCCAGTCCCAATACACACCTCTAGCTTGTGCAAAACATATCAGATGCGCCAGAAAAAGTGCCCAAACATCATCTTACAAGAAGGTGAAATAGGTCATTTGCATATTCCAGCAAGCCTCCAAAATCTCCAACTGGAGACAACGACCTCGCAAACACTTGGTTTAAGAAATCTGATTTCTTTTCCCCGTCACGTTTTAGTGTTAAATCGAAGTAAAGATTGAACATTTTCATTGCTGAATCTGCCATGCAACCATGGAAAGGTTACATGCCATTTTGGATTCCATTCTGAAAGCTACAGTAGCTAGTGGGTTGGCCTGTTTTTCAAAACCTATTTAATGTTCCTCCCTTAGCCTGTGTTTGAAAGGTCATTTAGTACAATTTTATAAGCTTCATCCTTTCGAACACATTTTTATGTTCTGTCGGATGTCTGCATCTGCCCATAAACCTAGCAAGATTTTTATATCTCCAATTTTGGCATGGCGTTCTGTTTCTAATGGGAAACAGTGGATACAGGAATGCAGGGAAGTCCTGTCCTGGAGGGTCAGAGTTTAGTATAGTTTGGTGATCTCCTTGCTGGATGACACCTGATTCAACTTATTAAATATTGCATTTGTGTGCAGGAAATTTCGAAGTCTGGTTAAATATCCCTCTTGATCAGTAAAATTCAGGTATCTTTGTCATCGTAATAGCCATTTCCCATGACCTGTAGGAATAAAGAATTGGAGTTTTGGTCCTGACTCGTGCAGAAGGCTTGTTCTTGGGCTCGATCCTGGTTAAAAATATATCAAGCCCTTATCAGCCAAATGGAAAGAGACCAGGAACCCTGGAACTGAGTTCAAGCACTAGGTTTGGCTCACAGTGGAGAATGGGCTATTGACTCCAGGCTCGTTCCCAAATTGGGATCTATTGGGGCAGCACTTTGCCCATTCTTTTCTACCTCAAAACAGACAGACTTTGAGCAAATGATCCCCATCCCTTTTCAGAGGCCACAATGGACAGTCATTAGGCTCTTTAGCAGCTAAGAGAGGCTTTTAGAGACCTTGTTAGCAATTAAAGGTGGCTAATACAGAGCCAGGGGTTCAGTCTGTTTGGCATGTGCTTGTGGCATGTAGCTTGGGGTAAAAGTCTGAGATCTGACTGAGTGGAAAGAAGAATGGAACTGCAGAAGAGGAGAGCAAGGGGAGGATAGGAAAGGAGGACTATATTTATTCTCCCGACTTTGATGTTCTGTCGTATAGTTATTTGCTACAAAGAAGCTCTACAGAAATCCAGGTGTAGATCTTAATGAGGAAGCCAGAGTGGCAAGGAAAACTCCCAGACATGTCATGAGAAAGAAAGCTCGAGAGGAAGGGTGAGATTTTGACATAAACTGATTTATTGGGAAGTGCAAACTCATGAGGGACCATCTAAAGCAGCGGTAAAGGAGACGAATGTGCAGAAAGCGCCGGGCAGAAGTGTGATTTGCTTCGTGTGATGTAATTTTCCTGCCAACTTTTGAGAGCACAGAAACCAATAAACAGTTTCACTAGGATAAAATAAGTTATGTCAATATTTACTCGAGGGAAATTTGTGTGTATTCGGAGTCGGCTTGCGCACCTGCTTAAGTTGATTTTCTGAGCACCCCATTCAGAGTATGCAAATCGCCTGCATGTGGTTCATGCTCTGAGGTTGGCAGATTTTTATTTTTTTTATCATTCTTTTTAGTAGAAACGTCCCAGACGAGGTTTATCAATAGCCGCATAGACCAAGGCGTTAGAGCACATACCTTTAAAATGCATAACATCAGGGTTAGAAAACTGTGGACTGAAGAAGGAAACAGCATTTTTCTCTTCCTTTGCTGTGTCAGGTATCTAAAACAGGAGTAATTTGTGTAACTTCCAAGTAGCATCACAGTCTGTAGTCTATGGATGCACAATTCTGGTATTAAATCCTTAATACTACCCTGGCTCGTCCTGATTGGTGTATTGAGTCTTCGTTGATTCGGGATGCTTTGGAAGTACTACTTTAATGCGTCGGCTGAGAATGAGAGCTCAAAAAAGTAGGCTGTAGCTTTAAATTGAAGGTGGGGACAGACATTTCAAGTGATAGCATCGCTACAGTAAAATAATACCATTGCGAGGGTGTTCATTGGAACCTACTTGACCCTCAGTCTCGGAAAAATGTGCCTTTCACTTTGCTTAGAAAGATCAGCATTGTCTGGTCACTGTCTGCTGAACTTATTTGGCTCTCAAGGTCTGTATACGTGTATGTGTGTGTGTGTGTGTGTGCGCGCCTTCACGCTTACATAACATGTTCCTCCTCCTTGGTTCATTATCTCCTCTCATTATGTGCTTCAGTTCCGTCTGGCGAGCTGCAGGCGTGTGTGTGGTGCATGGAAAAAGTAAAGTGGGATATTTACCTGCTCCGAGGAGACTCTGGCATGCCCTGTGCTGGCCCGGCCAATTACTCTAAAGAGGCAGCAGCGGGCATCTTAGCAGCAGGCATTTCAGCTTTCACTTTAATAAGACACCTGCTGGAGGGGCCAAAAGACCTGCAGGTTCCATCATCCTCCCACAGCCCTTATACACTAGCTGTCAAAACTCGCCTTACCGAATTCCATCGTTAAAGTTATTTATGAACCGGATGGAGCTTGTTATTTTGCAGCCGAACGGCGGATTGGTGAACCCCTGCCGTCATCGTGCTATCAATAACGTGTGCGGGTAATGATGATGCTATAGTTAGACGTCGTGTAACCGCAAGAACGGGAGTGGGGAGGGTTGTCATATACGTAATGGCTGTTTGCGTATATATTACTATTCTTAATAGGGTCTCGGTTGCTCTGCTGTTTACTATTCAAGTCATATTCAGAGCAAATGAAACCACTTTTGGTGCAGACCTCAAGCATTGAACGACATCCTTGAAAGTAGAACGCAAACTAGCAGGAGAACAAAACGAAACGTATGGCGATCCAAAACGAGACAGCCTCGCATCAGTCAACCAAGAACAGGTTTTATAGCTGGGGATGAGTTGCTGAGATAAGTCAGTCATGTTACGCGACTAAACAGCGGTACCAAAAAGTACGTTGTGGCAATTAATTACATATTTCACCATTCACAAAGCCATCTCAGGCAACAATATCTTAGTTTCTTTGTTAACAGTGGCGCCATTTTATTCTCCAGTGAGTACTTACATTTTTTTAAACACGGAATTAGCAAATACGCAAAAATAGTGGTGTGGTGACCTAGCACTGATGCTAATCACATGAGACCATGAAGGATTATTTCGGAAAATAATCCAGGAACTCGCCATATTATAGAAAACGAATAATTGAACTTTTCTTCTTCGGGAAATTTGGAGGATGCAACTTCCTGTTGAACAACAAATATTCCACTGAATACAGTTGGACGTAAATGTTTAGTGGTTGATGAATATGGAAAAGAATTCATTACGCTTCATTAAATAAGATGACTGAAGTGTTTTAATGATTATATTTCACGGTAAAGTGTAGCTATAGCAGGCGAAACATAATAATACTTGTAAAACTTGTGAATACATCTCTGTTTGAGTGTAGAACCTCAGGCATGTTTGGATGTGTAAACAATACCAGGTGCGAATGTGTGTGTGCTTGTGCTGTAGGGTGGATGTATGTGTGTGTACGTGTGTGTGTGTGTGTGTGTTCATGTTGCATCTCTCCCAGGCGCTCCATCGCAGCTCAGAGCCTGGAGCTAATTAGGATGTGGTGATTGATTAGGCTGCAGTAATTAGCTTTTGTTATGTAGATGAAACTCCCATCGGGTTGAAATTGATTAGCCGACGCTTGTCTCTGGAGACAGTGTTCGCAAATCGAGTGCCACAGGTTTCATTCACTGTTTTAAAGCCTTACTTACTTTACTTTAGTTCTTCATCAGACACTGTTTTAAAGCACAGTGGCAGGCGAGCTAGCTTCAGATATTGACAGCAATGCTAACACGAGCTTTCTTTGGTATCGACTTAGCTTGGACGCACTTTAATGATAATGTCCTATCTAGTTTTAAATGTTACACGTTCGGGTTTGACGTTCCGCTCGAAAGTATTTCATATTTTACCTCAGAAGTGTTTGGCTAAATTCACGCTAGGAGCATTAGCGAATTTGCTAGTTTGTCATTCTCGTCGCCAGCGAACTCATGCTCGCATATTTGGACCGTTTTTCAATTTATAGTGACTCGATACTGTTTCATAAGCATAATAATGAATGAACCGCTCCTCTGAATAGTTTTCATTTAATAAAAAAAATGGACAGAACTGCCTGTATGGAGCTATAGCTATAAATCATGATTACATGCGGCAGATAGGCTGGTGTATATTGCAGTTTTGTACACAGTCAGTTCTGTTAGACATGCGCTAAAGCTATTTTTACTTTTTCTTGTTCTTTCTGAGGGAAAATGTTTTCCAAATTTTACCATATAGTTTATATCCCCGTGATTTCTTTAGCCACAGTTGCTCAACATTCATTTACCAGCTCGAAGGATTTGTTAACTCACCTTTATCAATTTTTGTTCTTCCTTCCTTCCTTTTTTTTTTTTTACAACAAGGTTTCTTGGCGGATAACGGCTGCATTTTGCGCTTAAATATGTAATAGGTTTGAGTCTAACAGGATTGAAACTTTTAGCGTAGAATTAGCAAATACACAAAATGCAGATAAGTAGCATTCATGCTAATGGCATGAGGACATCACTTCTTTTTTTTTTTTTTTTTCCATCAATAATTCACTTTCAATCTCTAACACGGGAAACCTCCGGCTTGCGTTTTCAAAGTGACCTCATCGGTCAACGTATAAAAGGTCCGAGCGTACTTCTATTCTTCCCACGATCTTCAGGAAATTTGAATCGGAATTGAAAATGTGGAATATATCCAATATTTCACAGGGGTGATTGGGCGAATAATATGGGGCACTAAAATGTACTGGTGTTTAAAGTTGCAAAATGATGTTCTCGACTGTACGTGAATTGTACCAGGTCCAAAAGAAGGAGAAAAAAATAGGTTAACAGTGAAATTCTCATTTTTATAGCCTTTCTTCACATACTTTTTCATCTTTTCCCAGCTAATGAAATCAGAGCATTTTCCTGTTGGAGGAAACCGTGTAATTTTTTTTTTGTTTTGGCCACAACCCTCTTGAGGAAGGATGCCCTCTAACCTGGCCGGGAGGAGGTTCCTATGTGTCCGAGTGAAGAAAAGCAGACCAAAGCATTGAGATGGAAGAGCGCGCTACCCAGTTCGCCCCTGCAGGATTCTTCCATTTGACTGACGCCGACCATTAACCGCATTCATCCCTGAGCTAATGCTAATGCGCCACTCCATTTCCTAATGCAGTGCAAGCCATGCACTTCTTCAGACCGTCTCTCGCTTAATGTAATTACAGACATGCCTGCGCGCTCAGGCTGTTTATCCCAATAAGAGCTTCCGAAGGTACTTCTGTTTAGACGTGCAGAATCATCTTTAGGCCAAGAGCCAGACGGGATGAGTTAGTCAACTATACATGAAGTTCAGATGATGTTGACGTGCTGAAAAGTGTGCTAAACTGAAACGAACTCCCGAGTAGCCCCCAACGCAAACGCCTGTTTGTTGTTTACTCTGACACAGGACAGGGTTCATGATTACAGCTGCAGCTCTGGGGTGCAAATCTACAGTATCGTTGTGCGATTAAAAGTGACAAGGTGCGCTCGTAAAAAAAAAAAAATTTGAGACAAACACGTTTAAGAGGGTCCGTAGATTTCCTTCCAGATTTAGGAGCGAGTGCTGGGAGTGATATTTATGGCCCGGCTCGCACACACATAATGTAAAATCTAGTCTTACTTGTTGGCTGAAGCGAAGGTCACATCCTATTTTTAAACAAGGTGCCTTTGTGTGACTCTGGACAATGAGATCATTATATTATTGATAGTTGTAACTACAGATTTTGGCACCTTGTTTCAGTGACTTGTTAGCGGAGCTATTTAAGGAAAAGTTAAATATATTGGAATGAATTTCTACGTCTGATCTCTTTTCACTTTGCGTAACGGTTTCCTTAACTACCAACCATACCCTGTGATGGTAGGAATGCATCTCTACGGAAAGAGAGCGCTGCAGCGGCGCTTTAGTCCTTTACCCTCTCCAGCTCTTTCACCTCCTCATCAACGTCGATGCTAATATATCCATCAAAAAAAAAAAACAACAACACCAGAATCACTCAGGACATGAGAAATATTGCAATCTAAACATATTTAATGTGCCGGAAGAATTTTCCTTTAATACCGGCTGAAATGAACACGCAGGGTCACATTTTATTTTTTTATCACCCTGTTAATACACAGGCATAACAAGCCATTCCTGAGTACCTAGGAATGCTTTACTGGTTGCAAAGGAGTGTGTGTATGACCATGACCCAGTGTGTTTGCTCGTATTACATTGTGTAAGAGCGTGTGGCCGAGACGCGGCTGCGCCAGAAATCTTTTCCCCCCACAGCACCCGGAACAATGAGTCTCATTCCTTCATCCATTTCTTCCTCCCACCTCCATCCTCTATTCCCTCACTTCACCACACCCACACACTGCGCATTTATATACACATTATAGGTCTCGTGTACTCCTCTTGTGTTACTGTAGTGCCTAAGTGCAGCTCAGGGACGCGTTGTGTCCATTCTGTAAGTATGCAGCGCCACCACGTGGTCAATACAGGAAGTTCGTTTAGTCTAATAACGCAGGATGGCGGAAATTCCCATGAAAGCTTGTTTCGGAAAAAGGGACATGTTTGAGAGAGAGCGAGACCGGGCGTAGTGACTGAGCGAACGTTCTCAATCATCTGTACTGTCATTAGCAGATTAACGATCAGCAGGCTGTCCGTGCTCGAGGTGCTGGTGTATATCAGAGCTGCTCTCATCATATGGGTTTTGATAAGAGTCATCAGTCAAAGTTCTGTGTGTGTCAGTGTGTGTATGTGTGTGTGTGTGTGTGTGTGAGAGAGAGAGAGAGACATTAACCAGCCTCTCCTTGTCGCCGTTGGGTCGGGCTCAGAGAACATTAACTGCAGCATGCTTTATCTACCTAAATCCATCATGTTCTGCAAATCTTTGATCACAGCACTGTGTATTCGTGTGTGTGTGTGTGTGTGTGTGTGTGTGTGAGAGAGAGAGAGTGAGAGATGGGGGGTCATGTTTTCCTTTTATATCTTGGTGTCCCCACAAGGACAGGAATATATGACATTTGTGGTCCTCATGATGAACACCCCCCACCACCACCCCCCAATTTATGGACGCGCATTGTCACGGCAACGACACTAGCAACGTACCTTTCTTGCTACCAGGTCATTTGAATTTTAGCTCCCAAATGAATCTGAAATAACGACCTATGAAAGATTAAAAAATATTTAGTCTTCAAGGCGAAACTCGTTTCCTCGTCTCGTCTGCATATTGTTTAGTGAATCTCAAAATGAAAAATTACTGCATCATACACAACCCCCCTGTCACGGTTGATTTTATTAATGCACCAGAGGCAAGAACACAGAGGAATAGAGAAGTGAGTCAGGAATCTGAAGGTGTGTGTAAAGCGGAGAAAGCGATTACAGCACAAGGTGTTCCTGTTGTCTTTATTACCCTCCGTGGATGTGTGTCTATCTTTGGATCTTTGCAGTTTGCCTGCGTGTGTCCAGGGAGCTGGAGGTAGGCTGGCTGCCGTCAGTTTGCCTGTTCATCTCGTACGCCCCGAAGCCCACCTCTAATAAAGCGCTAGCACACCCGAGGCTCCGTTATTGCAATTATTGTCGCAGGATGACAGCGGCGTTCCATCGCGAAAAGCTGAAAATTGCAATTCTCAAGACTGTTGTCCGTTTCTGAAAGGAGATGGAACTCGTAAGTTGCGTTAATTGAAAGGAACAAACGGTAGCTATTTCTACTTCCTTATTTCTCCAGAGAGTGAGACTCGATGAAAGAAATCCGATTCCACCGAATAAGAAAGTCCTTGAACGTGGAAGTCGCCTGTAAATGATTACGTATTAGACAGAGCCTTCTGACCGATCAGATTTGAGATTTTCAAATGTGTGGGGGTATAAAAGTAGGCAGTAATGAGATGGTATTAAGAAAAGGCTAAAAAAAAAAAAAAAGGTTATGTAGATGACTTGCACGATTACCAGCGTCACATCCTTGGCGATATCTTTACGTCTGAAATTAGTTCGAAAAAGAAAACGCATTCTCTTACACACCACATTGCCAGATGCAGCTGTGTCTGTGGTTAATTTAATAACGTGAGATTGCAGAAGAGTATAGGCTATGTGGCATTCATTAGTGTGTTTATTTCACTTGAGTGGTGAATAATGAACTGAAAATGGCACAAGGAAGAACTTTCCTTTTCACTGAACCACAACCACTTCACATTTTATCTTTATCTCTCTAGCTTTTTCTAGCTACTGATTGCTAGTGGCCTTTTGTTAGAGGGAAAAAAATAAAAACAGGAAAATTGCTAAATGAGGCAAATTCTTTACCGCTGCAACACTCGAGCCTTAAAAGGAAATGCTTCAACGTCAGTACTAATGTTACTAGCAACGAACTGAGGCTGGTAGCTATCAATTTAATTCTGAGTGTGCTGGTGAATGGCTTTGCTCCTGCTGTTTGACTATTGCGCAGTACTTTGTAGTGTTTCAGTCAGAAGGAAAAGTCTGAACTGACCGTTTCTTTCCTCTTGCAGGAAGTTCTACTACATCACCCTACTGAGGGACCCCGTGTCACGCTACCTCAGCGAGTGGCGACATGTCCAGCGGGGAGCCACCTGGAAGACGTCACTGCACATGTGTGATGGACGCACGCCGACCCCAGAGGAGCTTCCACCCTGCTACGAAGGCACAGACTGGTCAGGCTGTACCTTGCAGCAGTTTATGGAGTGCCCCTACAACCTGGCCAACAACCGGCAAGTGCGCATGCTGGCCGACCTCAGCCTGGTGGGCTGCTACAACATGTCTTTCATCCCCGAGAAGAAGCGCGCTCAGATCCTGCTGGAGTCGGCCAAGAAAAACCTGCGAGACATGGCCTTCTTCGGTTTGACCGAGTTTCAACGCAAAACACAGTACCTTTTCGAGCGTACCTTCCACCTCAAGTTCATCCGACCGTTTGTTCAGTACAACAGCACGCGTGCGGCCGGCGTCGACCTGGACAACGACACCATCCAGCGCATTGAGGAGCTTAATGAGCTGGACGTGCAGCTCTACGACTATGCACGCGACCTTTTCCAGCAGCGGTATATGTATAAGAGGCAATTGGAAAGGCGTGAGCAGAGGCTGAAGAACCTTCGACGCTCTTCTGGCTCTATAGCTTCTATCATGTCCCGGGATGAGGCGGGTGACTCGGAATCCTCAAGGTTGTCCACAGAAGACTACATGAACCATATTATTAATCGCTGGTAGCAGGATTGAAGGAAAAAGAGGTGTGTGTGTGTGTGGAAGTTTGGAGAAATGAGAAAGGTGGCACCTACCTCTGTGTCGGTGACCGGTGTTCTCAGTCCCTTAGATTGTGAGCTGCTGAACGTTACCAGGAAGACTTGACACCCAGTACGCCCTTTCCGCCTCGGTCATGCCTAGGATGATGTGAGGCTAAAGACCTTAATGACTCAAGGCACTAAGCCCACTACGGCCTAAAAAGAGTCGAGTTCTTTGGGTTGAATAACTCCTAAATTCTAAAGACTACAGGAATTCTGTGCAAGGAATACCTTAAGAGAATGATCAAGGGAACACTGTATAGTTATTTGCCTAAATGTCTGCTGCCATTTCAACCATGGTTTTGAAACAATGATGTTCCATATCATAGTTTGGATGTTTTCTTTTCGTTTCAGGGTTCGTTTAAATGATTTTGTTCCCACCTCATACAAGAGGTGTTTTTAAAGCACTGAGACCAACTATGCTGCCTAAAGTCTATTGTATGCAATTTTTCAGCTGCGGTTAGTCATTGTTCAAAAAAAAAAAAAAAAAAAGAAAAAGAAAAGGGAAGTCTGAGAAGAATCGTTTACTTTTATTTTGACATCATGTTCGTTTTTATGACTGGATATGTGCAGACCATAGCCATTATTTAAACCTACAGCATAGGGTATGGAGTTAAGTTAAAGCTAAATCTGCACACCCAGGTTGTCAAATATCTTATATCAACCAGGAAAAAATGGATTTAACCAGCACAACCCCCTGTGCTACCCTGTGTTCACACTGGCCACAGCATGCCATAACAAAGCAGACAGAAGTCATGCATTTTCAATTTAAGATCGCAATTAGAGTAGCAAACGGCGAAGCAACCATTTGCGACTTGGAATGGGTGGGGCAGGACAATGCAAAAAAGGTGACCAGAGTTATGCAAGCAGGACGCAAAGCATTTTGGTGACTACCAATGGGAGCATGAGATGGGGGTATACTTGCCCCACGGTTCTCAATGTTTTTTGGTACCAGATACTGGTTCCCAGTCACAGCTCCTGAACCGGCCAGTGACATTCACTGTGCTGAGCTTGGAGTGCATATGTCTTCACAGAATTCTGTCAGTGTTCATGCTGCCAACGGATGTCAGTGTTTGCGAGGAGAACACATTAGTCGACTTGTTCAAAAAACAAGTCAAAAGTGCACTGCATGGATGCCGCTTATGCACAAGCATTTTCGATTTTGTGTATCGCCCTTAGCAGTAGACATCGTCACACAGCAGCTTTACAGAAATCCAGACGCAACTCATAATCCCTAGACAGAGCAAGCCAGAGGTGACAGTGGCAAGGAAAAACTCCCCGAGACATCATGAGGAAGAAGACCTTTAGAGGAACAAGACTTAAGAGGGAAGCCATCCTGTTCTGGGTAACACTGAAGAGTGCGTTGTTAATTATTACACCATACAGGTATAGAAGAGTCAAGATAAACAGTACGGAGTGTTTTGCAAGGATGCTGTTTTGAGAGTCGTGTGATGAGCACAGAACAGTCGTTATTATTCTTTGATAAATATCGACAGTGTTCAGCTGAGACGTCCTCCAGATCTTTTTGCTTATTTGTCTTTAATTGGCTGGTTTTGCAAATCTTCTGTAACTATCCACCTAGTTTGTATAGTCGTAGCGCACACTAGCCAGGCAATAGCTGGGAAACCATAGCAAATGTCAGTAACTCAGGATGTGAACGCTTGCTAGCGAGCAATTTGAGCAACATGGACAGTGTGAATGCAGGGTTAAAGGATATTGCTTGGAAGACATCTTAATTTAAAAGGGAATCTATGATTTATTTTATTTTATAACCATGCTTTATTACAGACTGTAGCAGAAAGAAACACTCCAGATCACAGTTACAAAGCAGACACAGCCTTTCTAAATGTCATCGTCGCTCTCGGTTCCCCTTCACTACTCATTTTTGTATGAGTATGGATGTGTCAATTATTTATACATACTGTGCACATCATGGATTTTCTTATGTGTGTCATGATGGTCTGCAGGGATTGAATCTAAAGTCAGTATCACAAGCCTCCACTAACTGCTCTCATTCTGTCAACAACTGCACTTGACAACTAAACCCGACCAAGCCTGAGGAATGAAGCAGTGACATTTGGAAATGCGAGTTGGCCCACTGGAAGTCTAGCCGTCTTCAAGCTAGCAGAAGAAACAATTGTATGTCTGTCCATTCAGTCGGACTATGATAACCAAGAAACTACTGTTTTGGTGAGCGCAAATGCATATTTAGCCAAATGTGAAATACTTTATATA
>JAQQZR010000001.1:20686721-20714250 GCA_030068235.1 Notoglanidium macrostoma | reverse complement strand
ATTCCAGGTGACGACTTCATGCAGCTGGGTAAGATAATGCCCACAATATCATCAAGCTCAATGGGGGCGACTTTGAACAATCTAAAATATGAAACATACTTACACTTTTTTGTTTACTACATAATTCAGTATATGTGTTGCGTCATAGTTTGAGGTATTCAGTATTGTTTTACAATGTAGAGAACAACAACAAAAAAAGAAAAACCTATGAAAGATTAGGTGTGTCCAAACTTTTGACTGGTAGTGGGAAATTTTTTTTTGCCAAATGCCATTGCAACTGCACTAGCAATGTCCCCCAGTGACATCAGCATGGCCTACACTCGCTTCTCATTGGAATAATGAAAATACAGCACCGGAATCACTATACATGATATTTTAATATCATGCATATTTAATGAGTTTTCACACAAACACACATATCTATCAAGCTGTTTAGTACTCATTAGGATTTCCTGGAACATATATACAGTATAACCAAACTCATTTGTCCCATTTATAGTAACCAGGAAGCGCAGTGGGATGGATCAGTCACATTACCAGAGGTCTTCGCAAACACACACACATATCTCCCCACCAGCAGAAACTGGAACCAAGCCCAAAGCCGCAAAAGTGGCTGACTCAGACAAGTGCACTTTCCTCGGTAATTACAAAATGGATCCTTACTCTTTTTTATCCTGTTGAAGTGGAAGCCTGAAAAGTCCAGCATCAGCAGCCGTTGTTGTCTGAAGCATTGGAGGGCCATCATTCTAATTTCTCCCTGGACAACAGCCACAAGCGAGACTCTGGCTTATAACTTTTGTCCTGTGTGGATATAATGGGATTTCTCATATGCCAAATACCATAGAGCCGAGAAGATAAAGCAGCTACAGAGAGAATGAGCATCGCTATACATCAACCCGAGTGTGTATTGAACCACAGACGGCACGGTACGATGAGCTTCTCATCTGAAGTGGCCGACTGAGCAATAACCAGCAGCCAAGGAAGAGAAATCTTATCAAAACAATGTATTCGCAAAGTCATATCTCTTTCAGAAGCTGAATATTTTCCAATCAATACAG
This sequence comes from Notoglanidium macrostoma, assembly GCA_030068235.1. Taxonomy (NCBI): domain Eukaryota; kingdom Metazoa; phylum Chordata; class Actinopteri; order Siluriformes; family Auchenoglanididae; genus Notoglanidium; species Notoglanidium macrostoma. Next base: position 20,713,192 of record JAQQZR010000001.1, on the reverse strand, counting down.
TATCCCGGCAAATTACATGCGTAGAGCTGTAACTGGGAATTAATTATGTTTACGGGTGTCGAATAAAAATGCATGACGGGTAATTAGCGTGGATATTAATCAGTGTCATTTGTCTCAATTAATCTTTTTCTGCCTTCAATTAAAAGCTACTCGTACCAGAACATAAAACGATATTGATCGCAAGCAAGCGTAATTACTGTAGTTTGCATAAAGCAGGCATATTGCAAATTGAGTAAGCAATAAAACACAATACCTAAGACTAATGCTATCATAATTTGGAAATTACAGTGCTTGCATGCACATGATGATCTGCCAGACATGGATTGAAAGTGCACCTAGGACAGATCTCCAGTATTAACTGTGCTTGGGCCTTTCTTCCTTTAACCATGTTCACTCCTGACAGAGCTGGTCCACAAATATAGACACGAAACTAAACTCCTGAGAATTTAGCACTATTCTGCCTAGAATTCATTCAGTGATTAACCAACAGTGCAGCATGAGAGCTGGAATTGGCCCAGAACTGTCTGCTATTGAATAAACCCAAATGAACCGTAACAGCTAAATCAATCTCAAGACTATTTTGAAGTATTACGTTACACAATGGACTTACAGACACTATACTTGATGATGTTTTAGACGATTTGATTAAATGAAGCTAGTTGAAGCTAAGCCTTACGCAGCACCATCCTTTTCTCTCCCGCATCGTGGTCTTGGAATTAACTCCTAATGACGGACATCGATTTTTATGCTCAGATGTGTCTAGTGCCTGGATTTTATAGTCGCTTTTGGAAGTTAAATCCAAAAGAACAGCTAAGTGTTCCAGCATTGCCGTCCAGAATTATTCGTCCTTCCCCTCCCAGAGGTTATATCTCCAGAAATGGAACCATGCCACTATAAAGCAGCATACGCTGGGCTGTCATGCTTGATATACCTTTTTAATTCAATCCTTGAGCAAGCAATTTTTGCCCTAGCCATCCTAGGTGCCCAGCACAGGTGGGTATAAACATCAAGCATGCTCTTTTAGGTTCGAGTTGGGGGTCGTAAGAACTGGTATAGACCCAGAGTGCCCACTTCTGCTTCGTATCATCAGTGGTGCCTGGACATTGATTACATCCAACGATGAAACATTAAAAAATGTAGCCTTGAAAATATAGAAAGGGCCATATAGACTTTTTATTTGTGCTTTGACTCTGGTGTTTTACATTATCTACGGGACTATACCTAGCTATGGTCTTGTTAGACCATATTCAACGGTTAATTCGACTGGGGAATTATTGTAAAGGGACGATTCACAGTTAGATTGATTGCCAGCCAGGTAGATGGACAAACAAAATAAATAAGCAAACAATGTACTCCATTTCCACTTAAACTTGGTACAAAATGTCTGGTTTGGGCTGCATGTGCTGCTTTCTGTATTCTTGCAAGTTCAGCTGCATTATGGCATTACTGGACCTTTGGGAAATCATAAGACATTGTAAGCTCCGGCACCTATAAAGTACAATCAACAGACTCAGCTACTTTCTTTATTGCAACTGCATTGCACCTCTCTGAAATAGAAACAATGTTCTGGTGGAAGAGGGTTGAAATTCTGACAACTTCCCATGCTGGGGAGTCGGCGCAAAGATGATTTCCTACTAGAACCTTCTTCTGGTTCTGAATGGCAAGGAATCCTGGCACTTATGCGGAGTTACACTTGCAACTACCATTGTATTCCATGCCTCTTGGGAGTACTGCCCCGAAACAGGTGCCCAGAAATGACCTTCATGCTTACGCCATTGTGAGGGAACACAGACTTCCTGGAATGGTACATCTCTGGTCCATGGAAGAGGGTGATCTTTAAGAAGCATGGGAATTCTCTGGCAATGGGAACATGAATATGAGGGCTTCAATGGACCACTGACATGAACCAGTTCAGAAGCTGCATGGGTTGAACTACATCTATCACCTGTTGTGTATGAGCATCTTCAGGAACCCTCTCATGTCAGAAAAAAAAAAAAAAAAAAGGCCAGAAATTGATGTCCTTTTGTTGAACAAGAAAGTTATTGGGACAGAGTGACCTTCTCATCAGCACCTACTAATCTAAAGTGCTCACCATGCGATAAGTAAGTGAAGGTTTCAGCTCAAAAAACACAAGACCCTGTCCTTCAGGGGTATTCTCTGCAAAATCTTAAGTGGTGCTTGGCGCTGTTAAGGGCCCTCCCCTTAAGGGCTCCCCAGCAGTCCAAGGGTATGCATTGCCAAGACACTGATTTGTCTAGAGAATAAAGCAAATTGTTTTCTGGGTTTTTGGCTGTGCTTTTTGGCCATCACCAGGTCTGGGCGTTTATGACCAGCAAGCTGCTTAGTCTGAGGGCCTTGGGCCAGATTCTAAATCCTGACAACAAGCCAAGATTAAAAATTGCCAGCCAAGTGTGCCATGTTGCCATTGGCATTGCCGCACAGTCAGCTTCTTTGAGATGGTCAGTGTCAAGGCTGTGAGCACATATTCGCATATAGAGACATCCAGACACTCAGTGCATGAGTGCTGTAGCATGGTTATTCATGACTACCGACTTGGTGTAATGTGTAAAATATGGGCAATCCAACCAAAATGCACAAAAATAAACATCTGTGTCAAGCCTTTATTTGTCACATACACATTACAGCATAGTGAAATATCTTTTCCCACCCTGCATATCCCAGCTTGTTAGGAAACTGGGGTCAGCCATAATACGGCACCCCTTGCTCAAGGGCTAAACAGTGGCACATTGGCAGTGCTGGATCTTGAACCCCTGACCTTTTAATCACTAACCTTAAAGCTAGAGACTTAACCATTGAGCTATGACTGACCTAAAAGTCCCCCTCTAGAAAAAAAAAAAAGATCTGCAAATTTCCAAGCATCCAGGTAAATTAGCAGGTTCAGCAATACACAACGTGTGGTATGTCGAGTTTCACATCACTCTACAATGCCAGGAATGTGATATCAGACTACGGCCTACAAATTTCCAGCGTCAGGCCCAAAGATGAATGTCGGCAACAACAAACATGCTTTGTAGTGTGGCACAACCAAAGAACAGTGATGTAAGGTCTGGGACATCCCACGGCACCCAGACGAAAAAAGTCTAGGTTTTTTTGTCTTGCATTTTCTTGCCTAGTTTGACAACTCCTACGATGTGTTCCTTCATGTTCCTTCTGATTGACAAACCCCCAGTAGCATTGTTTGAATAATGCACTCTCCAAGGTAGAAAGGAACGATACTATAAGCAATGGAGTGCATTCCCAGTGTCGGTGGACTGAACACCAATGGAAACACATGCTGCTGAGCAGACCGTGTTCATGTGCACAGAGAAGAAGACAAAAAGGGAATGCTTGCTGTATGAGGGTGGTATTTATAGCAAATGCTGACACACGTCACTTTGTAAACATCACATCTGATTTTTCACATCTTTCCTCAAAACGTACAAAAAAAAAATGTTAGTACAATGGTCACATTTTTAATCTTGAAAAAAGAACAATATTTGAATGAATGTATAGCCTTGTGACTGTTTCACACCACACTACATTGTATTAGGCTAGCACATTGCCTGTGAATTAAAACAGAAATTTTCTTCGTCTTTTCTTTTCAAGACCTTCTAAAATGACGGATGCTTTAACATCTACTTTCTTTCCAAAAACGAGGCTTTGCTATCACAGTCACTTGTCACGTTTGACAGCTATCGTCGCATTTTTGAACAGGCAAAACGGTGTCTCTCTCTCTCGCTGAACGAAGGACCCGACCAAACAGAGGGCTGAATCTCAAACCGCTAACCTAGTGCACTGGAGATGGTGTAGCTTTTAGAAGGCGCCATTTCACACCCTATCTAGTGGACTCGTTGAGGAAGTAAGACGCCATTTGGGATTGAACCATGGCTACTGCAGCAGGAAGTTCAGAAGCCGGTGGAGGTATGAGCTGTTATTTTCAGTTCTGTTAACAAACACACGATTATTTCATGTTATTTTAGGATGTCGTGAATGCGAAACGCTTGCACTTTACATGAATTAAAATGCACGTTCGCCCTGCTCTTTCTAATTTCTTTTTTAATTAGCCGTTGCTGGCTAATAAGAACGAGTATCTAGCTAGCTACAGAATGAAGCGCAGTCTACAAAATCATGTTAGTGTTGGAAATCATGTCTAGTGCGTTTTTTTTTTTTTTTTCTCGTGCTTTGCCCGACATTATTATCTTCTTCCGATATGATTTGACAGATTTCGGTTGAATTGCAGCCGCAAGCTAACATCCTGCTTGAATCCGGGACGATTGGTTAAAAAACCCCGGAAGTGTGCGTGTTCTCGATTCTGATTGGCTGTCAGAGTGGCCACGCTGAGGCTCGCGATTGGCTGAATCTCGAGACTCGAGGCGCCTCTTCTTCTGTGAAAGCGAAAATAAGAGTGTTTGACAGTTAAAGGTGGAAATATTCTTATTTTTCCTGTTTTGCGTTCTCCATTTAACTAAACAGTCCCACTAGGTGTCATTTCCAGATCAATTCGGTTCGAAACTGAGCAAAACATGTAGACCACCCATTAGTAAAACCCATTAGTTTTGGATTATTGGATGTTGTGGTCCTTTTCTAAACTACGGTGGCCCACAAGGGCAAACCACATGCATTAAAACACTATCCTGCCATTACCTGCTCGATGCTGATTGGCTGCAGCACATGAGTCATGATCACAGTAAGACGAAATACACTATACGGCCAAAAGAATGTGGAGACCTGACCATTACCCTGTAATAGCTCTTGCCCAAACTGTTGCGACGAAGTTGGAAGCACACAATAGTACAGAATTGCATGCTGTACGATTATGATTTCCTTTTACTGCCCAAACATTTTTTTTTTCCAATTCTAGGCTATAAGATGTTGACGCTTTGGACGTTTCTGGTGGCTCTGCACTCTGTGTCCTGCGTCAACGGCGACTCGAAGGCTGTGACCACAACGCTCACCACCAAATGGCCGTCTACGCCTTTGCTCCTGGAGGCCAGGTGCGGTCTGTTCAGAGCAACACACTCATAAATACGCATGTATTAGACTACAGTGATATTTCGCATCTGGAAAGACTTTAACACTGATTATGTCTGCTGAACAAACACCGATGATTAACGCGTTCTTTAATTACCTCCAGCGAGTTTCTTGCCGAGGAGAGCCACGATAAGTTCTGGGACTTCGTTGAGGCTAACCAAGACATCGGAAATGACCACGATGGTAACGTCCCTGCATTCCGTTCCACTCAAATAACATTATATGCATTACATACGGTAGATTTATTTATAACGTTAATGGTGGGGTGTTTTTTTTCTTTCCCCTTTCACAGGCACGGATCTGTCGTATTACGAGCTGATCCTGAAGCGAGCCGGCCAGCTCTTGAGTCCTGTGCGGGTGAAGCTGCTGAAGTTTGCGCTCGCTCTGCGTTCCTACTCCTCAACCATGTATTCGTTCCAGCAGGTCAGAGCGCGAATAAATGTTCACACCGTAGACCAAATTCATTCGAGCGTTTGCTCGGTTAATTGTCGGAGACGCTTATATTTCTGCCTGATTAAACGCTTGTTAAAACCGCATAGATTGCATCCAACGAACCTCCTCCGGAAGGCTGCAGGGCGTTTTTCAGCGTCCACGGAGAGAGATCCTGCAATCTCGACCGTCTGAAGAAGCTGATCGACGTCGCGGCAGGGAAGTAAGTAGGCAATACGTTCGCGTTTCATAAAGTCGTGGCGAATCCACAGGATGCCACGTATAGCCAGTAAGTCAGTTTTTTTTTTTTTTTTGCTCGCTGACATGCTGACGTTTTCTCGGAGGAGATCTGCGTTTAACGGTCACGCAGAGAGTCTCCGGCGTCAGCTCTTTGTCATCCATCTTCTCGACCCTTTCCTGCAGGCCGAAGCCCTTCCTGTTCAAAGGCGATCACAGTTTTTCCTCGGCTGACCCGGACGCTCCCGTCGTCATCCTGTACGCTGAGCTGGGAACCGAAGAGTTCGCTCGGTTCCATCAGCACATGCTGGCCAAAGCCAACAAGGGCCTGATTAACTACATCCTGCGCCATTACGTCTCGGTGAGTATACTCGAGCGCGTGTGCGATTGATCGGACGTTTGATTGTTCAGCGCTTTGCTTAGAAACCCGCACTTCATTCTTAGGCACCCACAGGTGTAAGCACTCACACGTTACCCGCTCGTTCTCCGCCGCTCCCGCCATCCTGAATTGAAGTGCACTGTTTGCATTGCAGAGCCCCGGCGATAATAAAGTGTTCCTGTCTGGTTACGGGGTTGAGTTGGCCATCAAAAACCAAGAATACAAAGCCAAAGATGACACGCAAGTCCAAGGTTTGATACTTTTTAATCCTACTCAGTCAGAATAGTCGCAACAGGGCGTCAAGTCAAATGCTTCCTTTTATCGCACAGGTGCTGATGTGAACGCCACGGTGATCGGCGAGAACGACCCGGTGGACGAAGTGCAGGGCTTCCTGTTCGGCAAGCTCAAGTAAGCGCCATATCCGTTATTTATGTGCCGCGACGACGTATTTCCGGCGACGGAAACGCGACGCGTCAGACTCACGGCACGGTTGTCTGTGTTTCTAAATCCAGAACGATCTACCCAGAGCTGAAGGAACAGCTGACGGAGCTGCGTAAACACCTGGTCGAAAGCACAAACGAGATGGCGCCCCTGAAAGTCTGGCAGATGCAAGGCGAGTACGTCGTACATACGAGCGTGATGTGTTTTATCCGGGATCGGATCCCTTTTATGACTCTTCAATGACATGGCGCATCCAAAACGAAACGTCTTCCGAGGCGCTGCTTAATTAGCACCAGCCTGGTGACTTTGTGCTGGCCCTCCGAAGTGTACACACCGGAGCGCCCGAAGCTCATTAGCGCTCTATTAAGAGGAACTGTCAGGAGACTGAAGCCACCCACACATAAAAGACTGCTCGAGACACTAAGGCATTATAATCCATTACACAGTTACTCTCTCTGATAAAGCCCAGCCACTTAAATCCATGACACCTGGAGGACTCGCTGAAGCGCTGTCATGAATGAAATTAAGCCATTAGCGCTAATTCGCGTTAAAGGATTAGGTTAAGGATAAACGTGCCTCTGGAAATACGCCGGCCTGTTTCTGTTTGGCCAAATCTGTTGGAAATAGTATTAACGTTTTGACAGAAAGCAAATTATGTACTGAGTGTTCCCATTGTACTCCTTGTGTTCCAGGATCTCAAAGCGGTTCTTCCACATGCAATCCAGTCTTCAATCACTAACGTTCTCTCTCTCTCTCTCTTTCTCCCTCACGCTTTAGATCTCAGCTTCCAGACAGCAGCGCGTATCCTGGCGGCCCCTCCTGTAGACGCGCTTAACGTGATGAAAGACTTGAGCCAGAACTTTCCTACCAAAGCGAGGTAAGAGAACCTCACCCATATCGGAAGCAGGCCTTTAAACAGGCGAACGGGATTGGCGCACAGGCACGGATCTGTCAAACTCGCGCACACCGAGCATCACTGGACTTGCTCCTGCTTTGTCATAGCGCAAAAACACGCGCAAACCTCGAATTTGACGAATTCGAATTCTCTCGCGAGCGATACAAATCCAGCGATCGATCGGCTGAGTGAAAGGAGTTTCACACCGCAGCTTTAATTAAGAAAGTATGTTTGTTTGGTTTTTTTACACAAGGGGGACGGCTTTTCATACCGAAAACAAATCTTGATTTTAGCCCGAGGCTGGAGGTTATTAAAGCAGGACTAATTGTAAAAAAAAAAAAAAAAAAAAAAAGATCTTGGCCGGTTTAATTAACACAAAATTTACCCGTCAGCAATCGCGGGGGAAAAAAAAAAGAAAAGCGAACGCCCCTGTGAGCCGAGACCGGAAAGATTTTAAAGACTATACTGTATTAATGCGAAACAATGTCCTGAGACACCCTGATAGGTTTCACGGTTCGAATAATAATAATAATAATAGCTCTCTTATTCATTGATTCAAACCGCACGGCGAGTTTGCGTTTTGGTTTTTGTTTCCTTTAGTCCTGTCTTTTATCTTTGTTCTCAGGTCCATAACTAAAACGGCGGTGAACGCCGAGACCCGGAAGGAGATCGAAGAGAATCAGAAGGTAGCTTGACTTTCACTTGTTTGTTCACCTTGTAAAACAAAAAAAAACAAATCAACCGGCACTTGGTAGTAGTGTTTTGCAGGCGGTTTCTAAAAGATGCTTAACGCCCTTCTGGTTCTCTGTAGTACTTTAAAGGCTCATTGGGACTGCAGCCAGGCGATTCAGCTCTCTTCATTAACGGGCTCCACATTGACCTGGATGTGCAGGACATCTTCAGGTGAGCAGCAAATCTAGAACCAAGCTCGTGTTTGCTGTTTGCCTTAAAAGGTAATACAAAATTCGTTCGGGTCAAATGAATCTACACGGTCATCACATTGAAACCGCTGATATGAAGCGAGTAACACTGATTAATTCGTTACGATGGCACCTGACAAGGGGGTGGGATATATTAGGCAGCAAGTGAACATTGAAGTTGATGTGTTGGAAGCAGGTAAAATGGCCAAGCGTAAGGATCTAGCCAAATTGTGATGGGTCAGAGCATCTTCAAAACAGCGGGTCTTGTGGGGAGGTGTCCCTGGAATGCAGTGGTTATTACCTACCAAAAGTGGTCCTGGTGAACCAGTGACTGGGGCGGGTCGTGAGCTCCCAAGGCTCATTGGGAGTGAAGGCTATCCCGTCTGGTCCGATCCCACAGAAGGGTTCCTGTAGCACAAACTGCCGAAACAGTTAATGCTGGCATGTTACGTCGCCACAGATTGGTCAGAGGACCCATTCCGACCCCTGTCCACCACCGAAAGCACCTACAGCGGGCATGTGCGAATCAGAACTGGACCATGAAGCACTGGAAGAAAGTGGCCTTGTCTGGTGAGTCAGGAAGAACCATGTCAGAACTTAAAGGATCTGCTGCTAATATCTTGGTGACTGATAGCACAGCACACCTACAGAGGTCTTATGGAGGCCATGTTTCAATGGGTCAGCTCTGTTTTGGCGTCACAAACGGGACCTAGGCTATACTAGGAAGGTGGTTTTAACGTTATGGCTGATGGGTGTAATTTGATATCGTCGTGTCCTTGGAAGTGAAATCAAAGATTTAGAACCAGCAGTGTGTTCGAATTTCATTTCTGTATAACATGAAGTCACCCAAGTGATGGTCTGCCATTGTGTGCAGTGTGTTCGACGTGCTGAGGAGCGAAGCTCGTGTCATGGAGGGCCTCCGTAGCCTCCTCATCGAGTCGCCATTCATCCACGATATCCTCAAACTGAACGTTCAGCCATCCGACTCTGATTACGCCGTGGACATCCGCAGTCCTGCTGTCTATGTAAGCTTACAGTGACATCATACAGCGTTTATACCATGACGTTTCATCCTAGCAGCAGTTATTCTTTACTGCATAACAGACCAACAATATGTTTGCTTTCTTTACAGTGGATCAATAATCTGGAGACGGACGGCAGGTACGCCTCGTGGCCGTCGACCGTGCAGGAGCTTCTGCGTCCCACTTTCCCAGGAGTCATCAGACAGATCCGCAAGAATTTCCACAACCTGGTGAGCACTGCGCGTCTTTGCTGGACAGGTTTCCAGGACATTTCAATGAAACTAAAGCAGTTTCATGCAAAACCCAAAGCACAAATCAACACCTCCCGCACTCTGCAAACTAGCTAAGGTGCTAGCTAAAGAACAAGAGGTGCTAGGTGAAAGAATCTAGAAATTGTACCAAAAAATAGAAGCTCTAACTGAAGAATTCAAACATCTAGGTAAAGAACTAAGCATTCTAGTGTAAAAAAAAAAAATAGAAGTTCTAGTTAAAGAACAAGGAACGCTACCTAAACAACTAGATGTTCTAATTAAAAAAAAAAATTGAAGTTCTTGATACAGAATTTAAAGTTCTAGCAGTAGAACTAAACATTCTAGATAAAAAAAAAAGAAATATAGATGTTCTTGCTGTAGAACTAAAGATAGATCTTGATACAGAAATTCGACATTCTAGCTAATTATGCCTAAAATGTGAAGTTGATTTATTATAAATTATAGCGTTATGAAGAATAAGTAAAGAACATGAATGTCTCTGTAAAGAACTAGACGTTCTAGCTAATAAATGAGAAACTCAATGCACAGAGCTAGAATTCCTAGCTATAACATTAAAAATTCACGCAACAGTTCTAGCTAAAGAAACTTGAGATTCTAGTTAAAGAACCTAAGGTTCTTTGCAAAGTATTGGCAAAGTTCCAAGTAGATGTTTTTGTAGCTAGCTTGTTCGTTTTGGATCGCTTTTGTTCAAGCCATTAATATGAAACGGCCGGGTTTCACATAATGGACGTTAAAGCCATGTGCTTACTGAAGTAACTCTCCAATGTCAGGCTACGTTTCTGATTTCTGCTTGTAGGTAATGATCTTGGACCCCGCTCACGAGAGCACGGCGGAACTGTTGAGCGTCGCAGAGATGTTCTACGCCAATAACATCCCTCTCAGGTCCGTACTGCGGGTTTAGGTCAGGTGACCGGAGGCAAGAGAACGTTCTTGCTGGTCTTTTGAACCCTCTTGTTCTTTTGCACGGGCTCTTCAGGATAGGACTGGTGTTTGTGGTGAACGACGACGACGACGTCGACGGCATGCAGGACGCCGGAGTCGCTATGCTACGGGCGTTCAACTACATCGCGGAAGAAGTGGACAATCAGATGGCCTTCGATGCCGTCGTGTCAGTAAGTCGGATTTCAGCAGGCTTGCGATGTCGGGCGTTTACAGTTGCACGTCCGTAGACGGTAGGTAGAAATGACTAAATGAACATTGGGTAAATGGTTCTAACTGGATTTGCTGCTTTTTATCAGATGCTGAACCGTGTGCCCGGTGGAGGGAAGCTGAAGGTGGCGGATGTGGTGGCCGTTCTGGAGAAACGTTATCCCTATGTGGAAGTGAGCAGCATTCTGGGAGCAGATTCGGCCTACGACAGCAATCGCAAGGTATGTAAGCGCTTCAGCGGGATGGCTGATTATTACTCATAGACGCCAGAGGCAGCACTAGTCCTGCTCTGATCTCTTCACTGATGTAGGAAGGGAAAGCGTATCATGAGCAGACGGGAGTAGGTCCTGTACCCGTGGTCCTGTATAACGGCATGCCTCTGCAGCGAGAGCAGCTCGACCCCGACGAGCTCGAGACCACCGTCATGCACAAGATCCTGGACACCACTAGCTTTTTCCAGCGCGCCGTCTATCTGGTGAGAAAGACGTCCACCGTTGCTTTCAGAACACTGTGCTGTATAACACACGCTTTCTGTTTCGGTTTTTTTTTTTTTTTTTTGTCTCAGGGTGAACTGGCGAGCGAGCACGACGTCGTGGACTTCATCATGAACCAGCCGAACGTGGTTCCGCGCATCAACTCGCGCATCCTGACCACCACCAGGAGCTACCTGGACCTCTCCAGCACCAGTCAGTTCACTTTTATTCGCTCAGTAATCCGAGCTCTAGGCTTGCCCGGCTCCAGGGAACGCAGCCTCGTTTCCAGTCCGTCGCTTGCTCTCGGAAATCTGTTTATGTACGCGAGGATATTCATAAAGCGCTTTATTCCTCCTGGAAATTAAGTTTGCTCAAGTCGGAGGAGCGTATTTACACTCGCCTGCAGGCTGGAATACGGTTAAATACAAAACTGAACAGCCAGCTGGGGGGGAAGAAAAATAATACGCGGCTCCTGTTCGCTTGGGTAATATGAAACGAAGCGTATTCACACGTAATTATTTTTATTTCTCACCACATCGTTTTTTTTTTCCCGTCTCATAAGAACCTTTGCCTTAAAGCTCACTCTATAAAATATAGCGCTTGGGGTACTTGAATTTAGGTTTTTGTTATTTAATTAGAGGAAAAAGGCCGCTCTCGGTTTGTAGGGGAACGCTGCAAAGGTGATGAAGTAATTCATGCGACGCCATGACAAAATTTGCGTATTTATTAGTGAGGGGTGTAAATATTCCGCATCAGGTTGGAAATACAGTTACTACAACGTGTATGTATCAGTGATGAAATCATTTCCCAGAGAATGTACAGTTAATCCAAGATAAAACAGGTATTACGTATTCCTGTATCGGTTTTAAGCCCGGTAGTTTGCGTGTTACGTGGATTTCGCTAAAAGTTATAAATTGTCATCCATCAGATAATCATTTTATCGACGACTATGCCCGATTCCTCTTCCTGGACACTAAAGAGAAGAACACGGCCGTGGCGAACAGCATGAACTACATGACGAAGAAAGGTAACGACTGACCACGAGTCGTGGTTTTTTTTGTATTTCAGGAAATAACACAGCTATTATATGGCTTCAGAGTGTCCTGGTACATCTCTCTCTCTCTCTGTCTGTTTTTTTTTTTTTCTCTCTATGGTGGTGGCTTTTTTTTTTGTTTTGTTTTTCTAAGGAATGCACTCCACTCTTTCCTCTGGTAACTACTTTTCCTTAAACGTCGTCATCCATTTTGGTTTGAGTTCAGTTCGATCTTAATAACGCGATTGTGGTCATTTTGTCACAATGCTTACTATCACAGCACGTTCATTAAATCGCATGCGTACGCTTTTGCTTTACCTCTTTATTTTCCTTTAGTTACGCCACACAGGTGACGAATTAAAGGGAATCCCCAACATAAAGCATTAGGCCATTGCAAACTAGGGCCTGACTGATAAGTCGATGTTCTGATATGAGCGGGTTGCTGATAAATCTATCGGACAAATGAAAAAGGAACGGAGAGACAGGAAGACGGATTGCTCGACCTTGTTACGAGTGTCGTTGTGTAGTTTGTCCACCAGAGGGCACACTGCAACTCCACTGTTGGCAACACACAATCAGCTGACCCAAGCAGAGTCGATCTGCGTGAAACGGATGAATGCGTTCAGCCGTGTTTTTAAAAAAGGAAAAAAAAAAAAAGAGGCAGTATCAGCTGCACATACAAAATAACAGTATATATGTACAAAATGTTTTTGTTTTTTTTTTTTAACTGAAATGGTCATTTGTCTATATAATACTTCCTATATAAACTTATACTTATAGTCATATTATAATTGCATAAAAGCTATATTTGAGTCATGTAGATGGATTAAACATTTTGTTTTCATTGCTGTGTACCTAATACAAAACGTACGACCGCGTTTCCAAGTCGGGACGCTGTGTAAAATGTAGGTAAAAAAAAAAAAATTTTCTGGCGTCAAATTCAGCGAGTGAATATTTTCCATAAAACTAAATCTCACAGTTTTAACATATGTTGTCTTCGTTCTATTTTCAATGAAATGCGGGTTTGCATGGCTTGCAAGTCATTTGCATTCTGCATTTGCAACTTTTTTTTCAAAACGGGGGTGTACAGTCAGCTTGACGATATTCACAAAATCATTAATACATTTCTGTTTGAACGAAGACATATTAACTTTTTTTTTCTTTTTTTTTTTCACGCAGGAAATCGCAGACCCTTTTATCAATATCGGTGCCAAAAATTCCTTATCAGTCAGGCCCTAATACGAGCCTTTTTTGTGAAAATGTCAATTTTATTTGGATTTAAACTTAATGATGGTCTTCTCCTGATTTGAGTAACTGTAGATTTCCCTGCCTGAAGCTCAAGTATCTTTAACAGTCTGCTGAACAGACAGACGCCCATAATCGAGCTCGATTGCTCGCTTTGTGATGTCGTGATGCTGACTCCACTGCGTTGTGTTTTAGCGAGACGCAAATAAATACACGAAACTAAAAAAAAACCAACATCGTCTGATTTACAGATGATGGCGTGATCCGTCCCGTGACATTCTGGGTGGTCGGAGATTTCGACCAGCCATCAGGCAGACAGCTGCTGTACGACGCCATTAGGCACATGGTAAAGTCAGACTCTGCTGACGTACTGATGATTGATCAAGTTGGCTGTTATTCTTTATTAATGTGTGCTGTTGATGTGAGCGGTATAATCAATCACCCAAATGAACATGTTAAGCAGCACTCTTATTCCAATCTTCTTTCCAGAAAACCAGTAATAACGTGCGCCTGGGGATGATCAATAACCCAACGGACAGTCCCTCGAACGCAACCACGCTGATCGCCCAGGCCATCTGGGTGGCCATGCAGACTCAGACGGCCAACAACGCCAAGAACTTCATCACCAAAATGGTTAAAGAGGAGACGGCGGATGCGCTGTATTCCGGGACCAACATCGCTGAATTTGCCGTTGGAGTAAATTAAACGTTTTTATTTCATCATTTATCTAAAAAAAAAAAAATAAATACGTGTAATACATATAAAATGTCAGATATTGACTTGCGCATCTTTTCTGTCAAGGGCATGGACGTACCTCTTTTCATGGATGCGTATCGTTCTCCCAAAGTGGACTTCCTGTTGGCCCAAGCCGCTTATTGCCGCGACGTCCTGAAGCTGCGTAAAGGCCAGAGGGCCGTCATCAGTAACGGACGGGTGAGTTAACCGACCAGATGAGGGAATCCCAGAGACAGCATCTCGGAATTCTTTTGCGCATTTTTTTCCTTTTCTTTCTCCTCAGGTTATCGGCCCACTCGAGGACGGGGAGGTCTTTAACCAGGACGACTTCCTGCTTCTGGAGAGCATCATCCTGAAAACATCCGGAGAGCGAATCAAGAACAAAATCCAGCAGATGGGCGTCGAAGAAGACCGGTACGGCAGCTCGTCGTACCTGGTTAAAAGATGAGCACATCCTGGATAAAACCATTAGTTCTAACATTTATTTATTTCTTTTGCGCTCCAGAGCAAGTGATTTGGTCATGAAGGTGGACGCACTGCTGTCGTCGCAGCCCAAGGGCGAGGCTCGGGTTGAGCATGGCTTCACAATGGACAGGCACAGGTGAACGAACCCAGTATTTTAACATTCTTCTCATTTCTCTACATATCCAATATACGCCTTTCTATATGTCCGTAATGTCCCTATTTCCTACAGCGCTGTTAAAATCCGCCCCAAGGAGGAGGAAGTGTACTTCGACATCGTGGCCGTGGTGGATCCCGTCACCAGAGATGCTCAGAAACTGGCTCCTCTTCTCTTGGTAACATCTTCAACTCATTTCGCTTCTCGTCCTACCCGTATTGGATCTCCCTGTGAACACCCCAGGCGCTCGTTACAAGCCGTAAAGCTTTACTTTTCTTTTTTTTTTTTTTTTCTCGCCCGCCCTCCAGGTCCTCAAACAGCTGGTTAACGTGAACCTTCGAGTCTTCATGAACTGCCAGTCCAAGCTCTCCGACATGCCGCTTAAAAGGTGAGCGCCTGGCAACCCGTTGTTTAGCTTCATCCACCCATCCGTCCCTTTATCCGCGCTCAGATTCTCGTGCATCCTTCTTCTTTTGCTCTGTAGCTTCTACCGATACGTGTTGGAGCCCGAGGTGAGCTTCATGGCCGATAACAGCTTCGCTCCGGGCCCGATGGCCAAGTTCCTGGACATGCCCCAGTCTCCACTCTTCACCTTGAACCTGAACACCCCCGAGAGCTGGATGGTGGAGTCTGTGCGGACGCGTCACGACCTGGACAACATCTACCTTCAGGAGGTAATGTTGCGGCCGTACTGTTATCCTGGACGGACGACCAGAAGCGTGCAGGTTTGTTAACGCTCTGATCGCTTTTCAGGTGGACAGCATCGTAGCCGCAGAGTACGAGCTGGAGCATCTTCTGCTGGAAGGTCACTGTTTCGACGTGAGCACCGGTCAGCCACCTCGCGGGCTCCAGTTCACCCTGGGAACAGCCTCAGACCCCGTCATTGTAGACACCATCGTCATGGCCAACCTGGTAAGGGACTTGATTTCTCTATTGCGTGGTGTGTGTGCGTGTGTGTGTTCGCTTTACTGTACGACTTCTCCTTCAGGGATACTTCCAACTCAAAGCCAACCCAGGAGCCTGGATCCTGCGGCTGAGAAAAGGACGATCGGACGACATCTACAAGATCTACAGGTAGTTGGAGATATGGTGTGTGTGTGTGTGTGTGTGAGTGTGTATTACCCTCACGCCTCTCTTTCTCCCGTAGTCATGACGGTACAGACTCTCCGGCCGACGCCGAGGACTTGATCGTCGTGCTGAACAACTTCAAGAGCAAGATCATTAAAGTGAAGGTGAGTGCGGAAGGTGCCGGATTCCGAGGTAGGAATCGGCGGCACGATGATGTCATGTTAACATCGTGATAAATCATGAACACCCGCAACCTAGAGTAATCCAGCGTGTTGGCTAGCTCGGTGTCGACTTTTTCATAGAGCCTTTCTACCTTTTTTTTTTTTTTTTTTTTACCCCCCCCCACATTCTGTGCTCAAGCTTTGCCCGACATTCCCATGAATGATTTCCCAGGAGGCCGCAGAACCCCAGGCATTCGCATAGTGATCCGACTGTAATCCGATTACAGACCAGATTTCATTCTTTTGTCTCGACCGATCGCACTTTTCCGTTCCGTTCTGCTTTATAATGCAATTCCGAGTATGCTAAATTTCCTATGTAACCCTCGTCGTGCCGCGCACAGGTGCAGAAAAAGCCCGACATGATCAACGAGGAGCTCCTCAATGACGGCGACGGCGAGAACGACTCCGGATTCTGGCAGTCCCTAACCAGGTAGAGACCCCCACCCACCCCCCAGCCTGGGTTTTATTACCACCTGCGCTCTCGAATACCTTCACGTTTCGAAATTTCTGTCTTCCAGAGGTTTCACCGGTGGCCAGAAAGTGGAGGAAACCAAGCAGGAGAAAGACGACGTCATCAACATTTTCTCGGTGGCCTCCGGACACCTGTACGAGCGGTTCCTGAGGTAAAGTTCACAGCTAATCACTTGACGTCGAGATCTTTCGACCGTGTCTCATTTTGCTCCGTCGATTCCGCGAATGGATTCCACATTTGCCGAGCTAAGGGTCTTGCTGAGGATGGCACCGTGTGATATTTGAAAATGGCACCTCCTTCGAATTTTTATATTAAAAAAGACAATTGACTCGAAACAGAAGGGGTGACATTTGCTTCTCTCTGTATTACATCTTTTTAGAAATATTTTTCCTTCCCATTTTCCGTCCGCGATCTTTAGACACGTCACGTCGGATTAGTGCCGGCATTATTCCTTTTTCTCCGGCAGTTTTTAAGGTCATTTTCATGATTCTTTCACAGTCCGAGTTACCCGGGCTGACCTGATAAACGTCCTGATCTAGGGTCAGTTTCGAAAATGATGCTCGAGCTGTCTCAGGGAAATGAGCTGACCTACGAGTCATTTATTTATATACATATATATCTTTTCAATCTTCAATCCTCTTTTTCAGAATAATGATGCTGTCTGTGCTGAAACACACCGAGACGCCAGTGAAGTTCTGGTTCCTGAAGAACTACCTGTCTCCGACCTTTAAGGTGCGTTTCGCAACTACTCCATCTGACCGATCGATCAGACGCGAGAATTCAAAAGTGTCCAAAAAATGTCAATTAAACTCCGTTCAAACGTCTCTCTCGATCTCCGTCTCTTCGCACGGCAGGAATTTATCCCCTACATGGCTAAGGAATATGGCTTTCAGTACGAGTTGGTGCAGTACAAGTGGCCTCGCTGGCTCCATCAGCAAACCGAGAAGCAGCGCATCATCTGGGGCTACAAGATCCTCTTCCTGGACGTGCTCTTCCCGCTCGCCGTGGATAAAATCCTCTTCGTGGACGCTGACCAGGTACCGTTAATTAACCGCCTAGTTTACCGTAAGAACGAATGAATAATAGATGAACATCTGCATTGCTGTGTGTAACCTTACTCAGAAAGAAGGCTTTCTGTAAATGTTTTAGAGACTTGTTTCCAAAACCTGCATTACTTGGACACTTCTGCCCCCTTCAGGCAAACCTCTGAACTGACAGGCACTGACATGAGAAATTTAAAGGCTTTTCAATAATGTCTAGACATTCACACTAGGTGACTAGTCCCTTTAGCAGTTGATTTGATTGATTGTTTTCCCCCTCCAGATTGTGCGCACAGATCTAAAGGAGCTGCGCGACTTGGACCTGGAGGGGGCGCCATACGGTTACACGCCGTTCTGCGAGAGCCGCAGGGAGATGGACGGCTACCGCTTCTGGAAGTCAGGCTACTGGGCCAGCCACCTGGGACCACGCAAGTACCACATCAGGTTAGGAGGCGGGGCTTGACGGGGAACGGATGATCGCTGAGGCGCTGAGGCGCCGCAGTGTAGACA
Organism: Notoglanidium macrostoma; assembly: GCA_030068235.1. NCBI lineage: Eukaryota > Metazoa > Chordata > Actinopteri > Siluriformes > Auchenoglanididae > Notoglanidium > Notoglanidium macrostoma. Next base: position 20,695,001 of record JAQQZR010000001.1, on the reverse strand, counting down.
TAATTCGTCTAGATCAGCGATCTAGGAACTTCTGCGGGATGGAAATGAGCTCGTCTTGTCTCCGTCTCTCCTTCCAGTGCGCTGTATGTGGTGGATCTGAAGAAGTTCAGGAAGATCGCCGCAGGAGACCGACTGCGAGGACAGTACCAAGGACTGAGCCAGGATCCCAACAGTCTGTCCAATCTCGATCAGGTGTGTGTGTGTGTGTGTGTGTGTGTACATGGGTATCATACCAAGCCTGCTCATTTACCCAGGTTGCACCAATTAGTGTTGTGCCAATAGTTTCCCTAGGGCTCACTTAAGGTTTGCTTTCTTTGCAGAATCTCTAACCAGGGTGTATTTAGTTAAAATGAGGTTACAGGTTTGCAATCATTGTCATAGATCAACTTTTTTTTTTTTTTTCGCCGCTACAGGATCTGCCAAACAACATGATCCACCAAGTGCCCATCAAATCTCTGCCACAGGAGTGGCTGTGGTGCGAGACGTGGTGCGACGACGCCTCCAAAGCCAAGGCCAAGACCATCGACCTGGTACTGACTTCGTATTCAGTCGGCTTTTTCAAAACCTCCATGCTCTCGTTCTCAGGCCAAAGTCATCCTCCTCGTATGATCGCATCATAAATAAGGCAACACAGATGGTAGATGAATCCATGGACCCAACATGCCTTCAAGGCTGGTGGGGGTTGTGTGACGGTGTGGGGAATCTTTTCTCGACACACTCATTAGTCATGCCACAGCCTGTCTGAGTATTGTTGTGCACCCCTTCATGGCTACAATTTTACCCATCGTCTTGTTTGCGTTACAGTGCAACAACCCACAGACCAAAGAGCCGAAGCTCCAGGCAGCCGTCCGGATCGTGGCGGAATGGACGGATTACGATCAGGAGATCAAGAGGATTTATAACCAGTTCCTCGAAGGACGAGAGAAAGGAGCTCACTCAGGGGAAAAGCACACACAGGAGAGAAAGACAGGTGAAGGAAAGACTCCCTCTCTATTCTTCATACACTTACTGTTTCCTCTCTCACTTTTCTTCCCTACCTGCTCCCCCTCTTACTTCTCTCTTTCCCTCGCTGTTCATCACTTTCTTTCTCTCTCTCAATCTCACTTCCCTCCCGTAGTTCCTCTTACTTCCACCTGTTCCTTTCTTAATCCCGTCGCAGTCCCGAGAGCACTTTCTTTTCTCTCTTTATCATGTGAACTCTCGCAGACGTGACCGTGACACTCTCCTCCCTCTCGCTTTCTTTTTCAGACCGACACACAGAGCTGTAGACGGACTGCTTTCCTGCACAGGGACGACCGACTCTGTTTAAAGAGTTGTTTGTTTGGGTTTTTTTTTTTTTTTTTTTTTTTTTCCCCCATCAATTTTCCTTTTAAACAACAACAAAAAAAAGCCTATTCTCCTGGAGCGGGGTCCACGTTGGCGCTGTGAAAACTTGAACGGAAATGATTCAACCTCTCTCGTTTGTGTGTGCACGGGGCATGGGAGGAAACTGGGAGGCGCAGAGCGAAACAGGCGCAGATCTACTGTGGAGTCATGGGAAATGAAATGTGTATTCATGGCTGTATAATAGATACCGTTGCCTTGAATCCAGAAGCTGCCCGTGTGTGTGTGTGTGTGTGTGTGTGTGTGTGTGTGTGTGTGTGTGTGTGTGTGCACGTATTCGGACTGCAGTACCTGTCGTCAACACTCTAAAGGTGATAACATCCTTCCGTCCGGCGATTGAGAAAATCATGACATTTCTTTCTTGCAGTTATGTGCTGAAGTGAGAGAACGGTAACGTGCATTTATTATTTTTTTAAATTTTTTTTTTTTTGTCATTCAATAGGAAAAGGCTAATTTATTCAACTATTGTGCTGACACGAATACTCTTCAGTTGCTGTTTAATAAGGGTTAATATAATTTTTATTATTTTTTTTCACACCCTACGTCTGGTTGGATGTAAGAAATTCCTCAGAACTTTTCTCCGACGCTGTTTTGGAAGCGCGTCCGTGGTTATCGTTACGATTTATTTTTTCTTTTTCTTTTTTCTAATCTGCAGCTACTGTACGGTTTTTAAGCAATCCAGGAACGCAAAGTACATTTGAGTTTGTATGTTGGGGTTACGTCGGATTAATTGTGGGATTAATCGTCGGTTATTTTTTAATAAAAGATGTAATAAATGTATGGTTTGTATTTATTATTTTTAATTTTTTATTTTTCTCAAATGCATCTCGTTTGCCACACGAGGGCGCCATTCGTCAACAAACGTTCCCGCTTCTGCCTTCATGTCAGTAACACGGTACATAACCAGGATGTTCCTTAAACCTGGAAAGGTGCACGTTAAAGCTTTCCAACGACATCATTTTCAAGTCAAAGCTACAAAATCTAAAACCGCCGGCTAAGCACAAGTACATTTTCCAGATAAACTGTTCCAGCATGGTGCAGATGGTCTCGTAGACCGGCGGAGAGATTCTGTCGACTCGAAGTTAACGGAAAGGTTTTTTCCCCTCTTCCTCTCCGTAGAAAAGTGGGGGAGGTGTGAAGTTTCGGTATCAATTGCGAAGCCAGAAAGAGAGTCATTTGCATGTAGATGATCGTTGTAGCCAGAATCCATTCTCTCTCTACATATAGTTACCATGACAACGTACCTTACCATTTGTTTCTGTATGTTACAGCCGGGCTGCTCATTATCGGCCGTTTCTTTTTTTTTTTCTTTTTTTTTTTTTTTAAACCTCCTGTTTTGGATGAATTTGCATGTAAATGGTCTCCGTCTCCTCTTTTCTCCCGTCTTTGTTTCCTCTTTTCCTCTATCTCTCTCTCTCTCTCTCCCGACACTGTAGCACTTTTCTCCAGGCCTTCCTGTTTAAATGACTTCCTTTTAGTCCGTAAGTGCGTGAGGTGCTTCTTGGGTTTTGCTCTGTGTGTACGACGGGGAGTGCTGGGGTAGGAAAATAATCAATGACCGGTCGGTGTTGAAGAGTCGCCACTGGAAAGCGATACGTCGGCCCGAAGCAAGGAAGAGTCAAAACAAAGCAGTTTCGAGAGAGGAAGTGGGCGTCTCTCCTGTTGCCGGGGAAGATGGTGTCTATCTCTCGGGTGTCTATGTGTGTGTGTGTGTGTGTGTGGCCGTCTGTCTCTCTCTGTCCAGATGGCAGCGGTCAGCCATCGCTCACTCCGCAGACAGATTAAACGGAGCACCAATAATAATGACCAATGGGCACATCTGCCATCTCTCGCGCTCTCTATCGCTCTCCCTCGGTGCCTTGGCATGGCTTTGATCTGTCTAACTGGCCCGAGAAGCCACCGGTGCCACCTGTGCCCAACGCCTGGCACCTCAGTGGGAAGGAAGGGGCAGGAAAAGCAAATGAAATCTCCGAGTGCGGCTTGTTCGGTTGCCAGCTGATTATCCGAACTTCATGACTTCTGCCTCAGTTCATGCTCAACTCTGCTACCGTTAGAATAATCAATGCAACAACGATCCGTTTTTAAGGGCGAAGGCGGCAGATTCAGATTAGCGGAATTCTAATTCTCGTTATCGCGACAGAAACGTGACTGAATTGAAAGTACTCTGTTCTGGCATTTCTGCTTTCATTTTATATCAATTTCATCGGTCCAAAATCCTTTCACTTATTTATATTCCGTATAATTTGGATGGTTTGTTTTTAATTGTTCTATTTATTAAAGCCGTCTCGTGCAAAAAAACAAATGGGGCGACGTTTTAAAAAAAGGTAGCGAGATCTCGGTGTGTAAAAGTGTCAAATAGAGTACGATGTACTATTCCTGTCTCTCGGCATATTGTTTCAATCCCATAATCCTCACCGGGTCTAACGAGCACGACTCGGTTCTGCGTATACGCTCTGACGTTTAGCGCGAGGACGGATGTTAAACACCAGGTGGCACTGTGTGTCTAGATGATGCATGGTTTGACTGATATTTCAGTGGCTTCCTCGAGCAGGGGTTTGACCGCAAGAACGTTTTGCGTATTTGCGAATTCGAAGCTAAAATAAGAAATAAAATTAAAAAAAAAATCTCATCCCTTTTACTTATTTTATAATAACGGGGGGAAAAAAACACCCCCTGTGGAAAACCTTGTTGCCTGAAACAAAGAAAAAGTTTCATTTGTAGCGTTATACAAGATGATGGCTACACTAGGGTTAAAATAAAAGAAAGGAAAGTTTGTTCTCGTTGACTGAATGCGTTACGGACGATATCGAGCGTCATTTGTACCGCTTTTTGCTACGTCGTAGCAGCTATAAATGCTCTTTCCTTCACGTCCTTGACATTTTAACTGCGAACAAATTGTTACAGAGCAAGTGAACGGTCTGCCATCCTTTCCTGGGCTGGTTAATTTAACACGCATGACGGATTCTTCCGCTGACCTGACAAACGTCACTGTGCTTTTGGACTCGCCTTTGAGAATATATGAGGATCCTTCTGATGACTTTATCCATCAGATACCTCGACCACTTACCAGCTCCAGGGAAGCCAATCTCAGCTGACTTTGGGGTACAACCCAGGCAGGTCGCCAATCTATTGCAGAGACAACCAACCATTCATGCTCAGATTTACACCTGTGGGCAACTTGGAGTAACCAGTTGACCTAATCTGCACGTCTTTGGGCTGTAGGAGGAAACCGGAGCGCCTGAAGAGCACGTGAAGAACACGCAAACTCCATATGGAATGGTCCCAATCTGCCACCAGGTTCAAACCCAGAACTTTCCAGCTGTGAGGCAACAGTGCTAACCAACCATTTTACTTAATACAGGGAACAGACTTCATGACCGAAGGAAATGATTTCATATGCTTTATAGACTCTACGTCTTGTACGCTGAGTGTTCAGATCCTACTACATCATTTTGGCTACAACCTGCGTTCGAAAAATGACTCCAGCGACGTGGCCCATTACAATGCGACACTCCTGCTCCGGCTTAGTGAGCATAAATACTGATTTTTCACCAGCGACAGTTAGGTCTGGTTAATCAGCTGCAAACTAATTTATTACCTGCTAGACAGACCACTTTATTCGAGAAGCGCACACATATATATACACACACATACACATACACACACCGATTCATATATCATGTGCCGGATTGGCTAATTAAGTGTGAGGGATATTTGGCTCAAGGATCTGGCTAGTGCGAGCTTCCCCAGAGGGATCGCGCTACACAACATTGCACAACGCGCGAGGCAACAGACGGAGAGGCTGCGAAAACGCAACGAGGCGCTACGATACAGACAGACAAACCCTGCTACGAACACACCCGCTTGCCTACACGAGAGTCCGTACGTTCTAATGATCAGATAATCTCTTACAAAGTGTCGATATCAGAACGAATAAAAATCATTTCCTTGCTACGGAAATATCCCAACCTTCCTTCTTCTTCGATGATTATAAAGCTGGATCAAGATATTTACATTAAAGGCGGAATATCCGCTTGGATATGTTCATTGAACATTTATGGAAGGAGACTCTACGGTCCGAGATAACGGTGTTTCCAGAAAAGAGAGGAAACGTTAAATGAGCTGTGAAAAACCAGCATTCAGACTAGTGTCAACAATCATGAATCGGCGATTTCAGTACACCGTATGGTCAAAAGTGGACACCTGACCGTCACACGGGCTTTTTGAAGAGCTCGTTCCAGATTCTTTACTGTTTTAAGTAAGTCCACGGTTCTTGGAAGGATTTCCACTAAATTTTTAGAACAAGGCTGTGCTCGTTTGCCCATTCAGGCCTGGCATGTATTTGGTGTTCCAGTTCATCCCAATGGTGTTCAGTAGGGTTTAGATCAGAGATCTGTCCAGAACGCTCAAGTATTTCCACTCCAACCTTGGCGAACCATGTTTTCATGGACCGTACAGGTTTCCCTCTTGGTTCCATGGGTTCCGATCCCGTTGAAATTTGTTTCCGACGTAAAATTGAAGGTCCGTTAACAACGTCGGACCAAATGGGCATTGTGTAGAGGCGTCGCTCACATTGTCATCTACATGGCAGTTGGAGAACTCCGTGGACAAACACGTTACACAATAGAGCCTGAGAGTCATAAGCGGTGTCCATAATGGTGCCGCAGAAAGTATCGTCAGATTGTAAGCTTGCAGTGATGGTTTTGTCCCCCTGATCTGTTTTGCACAACTGGCCTTGCTCATCGGGACTTCCACAGCGCTGCTATCCAAATACGGACATGTCGGTATTTGACCATGTGAAGGGTTTATCCAGGCCGCCACACATTCCGTGATCCGGTTGTGGATTGGTAGTCGTCACGATCCCATGAAGTGAGTGCACCATACCTTTGGAACGACGGCTGAAGGACACCCTTCATTTGACACGTATTGGATTTGAAGGTGTTCACAGTGACGCGCTAAAGCCGGATTGAATGCATCTGGGCAAATTTGTCATCATTTTCTAATTACAGTCCAGTGCGCCATGACGGTGTTGCATCTGCTTTGCGAACCTGTCTGAAAAAAAAAAACAAATCAGATTATCATTGATTGACACTCCCCTAAAAAGCCGCCATCATCGATTACCACCGAACAAGGACGCTCGAGGTGACATCGTAAACAGCCTCCGCAGGTGATCGTCACCCTTCAGCTTGGATTTAATGACTGAAGAGGTTTAATCTGAATTAGCAATCACCACCGTCCCTACACATACACACACACACTCAACAAATCACTACCACGCCGGCTCCGAGCACAGTGCTTCCCTGAAAGCAGATCGATATTCCTAACTCGGCCCTCGGCGTGTGTTTGCACGCTCCTTTCGCTCCCTTTTCCCCTTCATTCTTGCCGTCTTTTTCTCCGAGGAGGTGCAGCATAATGACTCCCCCCAGCCTGCTGGCCACACAAACGTTTAGGGCACTCAAATGAAATATGGATTTTCTTTCCAGCCGCTCATCTCGGCTCCCAGGTGAGGCATGTAGCGTTTTCTGGGTAGCTGACGTTTAAGTTTACTCGGCAGAACAACAGTGGGGATAGAAAACAAGCAAAATGAGGTTTTAATGGATGGTGTTACAGCGCGGAAGGCTTGCTTGCTTTCTTTTTTTTCCCGTCAGCGCATGGTGCGACTCAGCATTACATGATTTCCAATGCCTTACGCTCGCTAAATATATGGTCGACATTATTACTTAAAAAAAAAAAAAAATCTAAAATATTCAATGTATAAGTGAAAAAAAAAACAAGTCGCACATAAATCATATGTCCTATTATTCATTGACCGGTGTGAATGATTTGGTTTAGAAACATTACAACATCTGCGCAATTTTGAACAGGTGACATAGAGCATCTGTATGTGCGAATTTTAAATGATCTAGCTCAGTGTGTTTTAATGCACTTGATAGACGGCTCCACCTCTTTAGCGGATCTACGGCTTACTTTGGAGCGGTTTACGTTTACACTATTTATACACCGGGATAGTGTGTGTATATACACCATGTTTCATCTTTTGACATGAGGTTCAGACGTCATGCTCGTTGTGAATGTTGCGGTGTTGATTAGATGCCGCTCGTGGGCGTCTCTTTCCAGGCTAGGAACATTTCACTAATGATGCTTTCATTCTTGATTTCCCTAATGGACATTACATTCTCTTTTTTGGCTCCTCTGAGACGGACGTTACGATGATTTAAAAGATGTCTGCTGGGAAAAGCTGCAGCCTGGCAGACGATATGCTATAAATCAGTGCTTGAGTTGGGAGTGAGTGGTTGGATAGATAGAAAAACAAACAGACAAGACGGACAGAAAAACAGACATTATTGCAAAATTGTTAGAACTTGCAGAATGGCTCCCCTGTGGCCCCTGCACAAAGCAATCTCCACTTTGGTTTGCATGGAAGAACTCAAATGCCCTGACCCACAGAACCCAACTGAACACCTTTGGGCTGAATTGGGACTCCGATCGCATGCCATGCCTTCTTACCTGGCAGCAGAGCCTTCCCTCAATAATGCTTGTGTGGCTGAATTGGCCTAAATCCCCACAGCTACATTACAATATCTAATGGAAAACCTAGAGTAGAGGCTGTTATCCAGCAAAGGTGGGCAAAGTCTACATTAATGCCCAAGGTTTTGGAATGGGATGTTCAAACAGAGATTGGGGTTTGATGGTCATGTGTCAATAAACTTTTAATCTATATAGTGTTCCTCAAAGAAGGCATGGGAACATCTGGGAAGCCCCAGGAGGACCTGGGGAACATCTGGGAACCCCCAGGAGGACCTGGGGAACATCTGGGAACCCCCAGGAGGACCTGGGGAACATCTGGGAAGCCCCAGGAGGACCTGGGGAACATCTGGGAACCCCCAGGAGGACCTG
>JAQQZR010000001.1:20667698-20679251 GCA_030068235.1 Notoglanidium macrostoma | reverse complement strand
CGTGAACTCCTGATCTAATTCGATTTGGTAGGTTTAGCATTAACTAGCTATATTAGCCTGTACTAGATTGCTTTCTTCCAGTTCCAGTTAGATCTAGCTAATGCTAAATATCGCAAACGTGCAGAGATCAGTATGTAATTAAAGTTGCTTTTAGGTTTCGAAATGAATTTCGTCAGTTAAAAAACATTTACATTTGAATACTTGAAAGTAGCTACTTGTTACTCACTTGTGCCTATTTTTGGCTATCCTTTTTTTTTTTTTTTTTTTAATTTGAGGACGTTCCACATTGACATAATTATAATTTGACTTTGTCCACCCTTCGGAACAGGTTACAAAACTTACTTGTTTTGAGAAATCACCTCAGAGGCTCAGATTAAAAGGTGTAGACACTCACTCATTACCCGCTCGTTCTCCGTCTATTTACTTCCTCTGTTAACTTCCAGTCTTTCACCAGGCCTCCTCTCCTACAGACAGATATTTGATTAGCCACTTCAACTGACATTCCCCTCGCAGAGCAAGTCTTCCTCTATCCTCGGATATAAAATGGGTATCGATCGATCGAATCTTTGAAGCCTGTGTTATTGATCGTGTTTGCATGCATTTCCTTTTTACTTTATCCAGCTAAATGAAGCATTGTCTTGGCTGATTTCATTCCGCGTGCGCTGGGAAAGTGCAGTGCGCAGCAGTGGTCGACTTTGAATTAAACCACTCTTCCCTGGCAGCGTTCCATACTCATTCTTTAAAACCCGCTTGGGTCGCTTAGTGTTAGACGACTGGATAACCGTTCCTCATTCAAGGAGACTCGCAAAGTCAACCAGAGTTGCTTTTAAGTCAATTTATCATCGGCATGTACAACAGAGTATTCTAGTATCTCTGCGCAGAGCACTGAATGGTCTACGGATGTGCGGCAAAACCCCAGAAGAGCGCCGTATCTTGTATCGTGTATCTTCTAGGTGGCCATGCTGTGCTTTAAAAGGCGCGATGTTCTCGGCTTTCATGCCAGCTGATGTAAGGGTTGGACGGGCTGCTTTAAAGACGGGGCGCTTTGACCTTTAAAGGTCCACAGATACGGTTCATTCCAGCTGTGCGGCATGGTCTCAGGCCAGAGCTTAGTGATAACGTATTTCTGAGAGTAGACACGCTAGTCTGGATCATACATCAGGGCACGCGCGGTTGGGGGTCGAGGTGAGTCTTTTCTTAACGTCGTAGTTGTTTACGTATAACAAATGGCCTAGTCAAAGGGAGCTTTGCAATTCCTCTTACATGTATGATAAACGTCCTTGGCTTTCATTTCCACAACGTCCTGTAGACACCGGGTGCAAAATAGCCACGTTGCCATGATGGCGGACGAGCCGGAAGTGCACTTTTGGTTACAATGCAGATGGATTGTACTATAAGGGTTCTGTTTTTACTTCCATTAAAGCTGTTCTTTCTCAGGTACCACTGTTTCTTTCTGTTCATGTCTTTTGGACATACTATAAATTTCCCAGCGATCCCAGAGCGCCTTGGAATACAGTCTCCTTCTTGGGTCAATAACTCCATCCGGCGTGTTGCCGCTCATCCTCCTACCTGCTTTTGACTTTTGCAATGCTCAAACAGAGTTTTCTCTCCTGGGGGAAATACCTCTGAAAAATCCAATATTGTGCTTATTGTTGCGTGGGCTTAGTGTGATTGAATGTAGGCTGTGGTGGATGGGTCATTCACTGAGCAAACAGAGAGAGAGACTGACAAAAGGGCCATCAGGGATGGGGGAAAAAACACCCAGGTCCATGTCGAAACATTTTGCCTCTGAAAACAGAAAGCAGCCCTGTGTGGTAATTGTGCCTTATTAGTGCTATTGTCTTCTTTATTTGGAATCCTCTTGGGAATTTATTTGCTATGAAATCGCTGCAGGTGACATCCAGGAGGATCCCGAAATCAGGGTGGTCGCCGGAAAGAACGTAAAACTAAAACGACCTGAACAAACATCTCACTTCAGCTGTATACTGTATAGGAAGCCGTATCACTACAAGACAAATTTACAAATGCGGAGTGCAATCTTTGCTTTGTTTATTCTCTCCTGAAACGAGGTGAGCAATTTCCCACCACTATTCAGCAGCAAAACAAGAAATCCGCTCCCGTGTGTTTGAGTGATTGAGAAAATGGTTGTGTTTGAAATTTGACCCTACTTTAACACCTGTGCAGTGCATTTGCGATCCCTACCCCTACTGATTAAACACGCCGTGCGTGATCATTTACATCACAACGCATTTGGGTCGCTTTGATGAAATGCTTGGCCCTGCACGCCAAATGGCTGCTTGACCAGGCCTGGCGCGCCACATACATCAGCATGACGGCTCCATATGCTGCCGTGATGGTCGGCGATGTAGGATCATCCATCATCGCTCATGATGGTGCCACGCTGCCCCTAGCGCAATCCTCCATCTTCTCCCTGAGACTGCAGAACGAGGCCCAACCAGGTGGAACAAATGGGCCACTGCTGTCCTTTAACTAAGCACTTACGCCGCCAGCATGTTCCAATGGACTCTGACTGCTTAGCCCTTATGTTCCGTTCTGGTCAAAGTGACCCATTTTGAAATTTCTAGGAATTAATTATTGGTTCAACATGAAGTTCCTTTCCTGAAATAGACAAGACGCTGGCCATGTTTGAACAATTATTGTATGACCCTTTCTGAAGTTTTTGACCTGTACTTCCATGATTTTATGCATTGGGCTGCCTATCACGATCGCCCGATTGGATAAGTGCATGAATGAGAACAAGGGTTCTTATCAAGGAGGCCTGTTCGAATGCTAAAGGTCATCACAAGCTCTCTCCTTTCTGTATACCCTCCAGTAGAATAAACAGCATTTGTTCAGAAGATTAGCTTTTGGTATTGCTAATGTTTCTCCTTTACAGTATTCTTCATCGTCTGGAGGCTGAACCAGCATTTGGCATTCCATCAGGTAATTCCCCCGCCATGGGCAGAAAAAGAAAGGAAAAAAAAAAAAGAACATCATTAGCATCCAAGCTTAGCATCCACGTCTAAGCCAAACACACTCGTACGCTTTCTGTTTATTTTCAGCTTTAACAATAGGCCGCCGCACGTTCCTGCGCTCCGCATTAATTCACTGCTGACGTACGGGAAAACGTAATGTAGGCATTTCTCTTCGAGCGTTGCTAAACACGCGCGGCACATTTCCCCTGTGAACCATGGTCATTTGGTTTACCTTGTAGCCACTTTGATTTGTGTGGCGCACGCTGCTGTTGTGATTCGAGGGAGTTCCTGTTGCTAATGAGCAGGGCGAGAGGGCTATTGCTTTCCTCAGCAGAAGTCCGCTTTTATCCATGCACCTGATTTGACAGTGCACTCTCCCTTGCCTTCTGCATCAGTCCCTGGGCAGTCATCATCAATTATCGAGCCTGGAAAAAACCCTGCGCTGCCGAGGTCTGTGTCAGCAAGAACAACCACCATGTGAAATGTTTAGCAGTAGTAAGTCAAAGTGACTGGACATGTGGGAATTTTCTCACTTGTTTGAACTTTGGAAAGATATTTTCGTCGTTTGCGTGCATCTGCTGTGCGTGCTCCTGTTCAGATTCGATTACTGGACGTCAACTGTGAAGGCGAATGACATCAGGCATGGATCTGATCGTCTCAAATCTAACCACAAATGATTATAGCGAACATTTGCGAATTGTAATGAAATATTGAATTACTCGTTACAAGGCCGTGCAGATCCATCGGCTCTCCCACCCCCATGTTTTTGTGCAGAGGGTAAAGTTAATTGCCAAACCCAGAGTGGGGGGAAATCACTGATGAGCAAAATCGCACATTTTCTTTCCAGAACTCTTAAGCAGATGGCTCGACTTGGCAATTTTTCCATCGCGCATTAATGATAAGTTTCGCTGGGCTTGAATAATTGGTTTACATAGCTGGGGTTCATATGCGAAATTGACATGAGTAAGCATTCTGTTCGTACTCTTTAAAGTCGGCTCATCAAACCCCGTCAGAGTTTGGGCTTCCATGGCATTCCGTCTCTCCTTCAATCAGCTCTGGCTCATCGAAGGTCCTTGTTAGAAGATTATTTAATAAGCAACAAACACAATTGTTCAGCATTATTAATTACCAAGCGACCGCCTCTCGTTGTTTCATGCTTATCAACGTATTTGTCTGTCCGGTTGCCAGCGTGCTACAAATCCCACGACAATCTGGATTAGTTCGGTGGAAGCTTATGTCCGTATATACATCCCACTTCTACCGCCATTGTCACAAAAGTCAGATTTACATCCCAAAATAACTGACCCGAAAGCATCACTGCATTCATTTCTCTCATTGTATAGATACTCATACTCACGTGGCAAACCCGAAATACACGTAACTTCCCCAGTGTATGGCAGAACCTTAACACATAAGTTGACTTTTTCAGTAACAAAAAAAAAAAAAAAAAACGGAAGGTGATAACACCTTAGATGTACACCTGGCTCTTAAAATCCGACTCGCGCCACGATTTACATCTCCGTCTCACGTATTTGTGTGGGTGTTGTAGTTATGAGAGTCGGACTCCGCAGGGTAGCCCCGTATTGCCGCGTTCTGATTGCTAGTGCACTTCAATCAGAGCGCACTCCTCTGCCACTGTGCCCTACAAGTGATTGAAGAGAGCCGGTTTGGCAGACATTCCCTGATTGGGAATGTGGCGTAAAGTATACAGGCAGCTGCAGATTGCAATTTCAATGTGTGCGGGGGAAGAAAGAAAGAGAGAGGAAGAAGAAGAAGAAGAAGAAGAAAAAAAAAAGAGGCCATTAGGAAGTTATTGGTTTTACATTCACACTGGAGTTTATTAAACAAGCTGCTTTCAGGAGTTTCTGTGTTTCTATTGTGGTTGGGGAGCAACTGGAGTTTATGCACGTACACACACACACACACACACACGTTGCGACAAAGCCCACGCGTTTGTCTAATTTTTTCGCCAATTCGGACTGCCGTAAGCCGGTTCCGTGTTGATAAATGCACACGCGCAGGCCTAACGAGGCCTCCCATTGATACTGAAGCTCTGTGAGGATATTCTTGGAGATCATTTGTGACGTTCAAGCCATTGCTTCAGGCACAGTAGAACGCACCGTGTTATATAATAGGACAATTACAGTAAGGTTGTACTGCACACCGTTGTATGTGCGTGTGTATGTAAAACGAACGTTCATATTGCAGGGAAATGCAATTAAGTCTTCAGGGCATTCCGGAATAACTAACACGGAGGTCTTTTAAACGGCTGCTTTTTTTTTTTTTTTTTTTTTTTATGTCTCTCCAACTCTGCAGTCACGGATCTTTTTTTTTTTTTTTTTTTTTTCCTTCTCCCTCTGTGTGAACATGGTACTAATCTCCCGGCGTCACCACTCAGGATCACAAAGGCCTGAAATTAGCGGCACACCTCCAGCCACATAGAGATTCATGCCGCATACACGCTCACAGACCATGCCAGGAGTCATTAACTTTCGAGCCGGGCTCTGGAATTGTGCTATAGGCCTTTCATGCCCCACTAATTACCTCTAATTGTGTGGTAAAGTACCGTGGTGAGCGTTGCTTCTCAGACGGGTTGAGGAGTCTACTTTGCCCTCTCTCGGTTCCTCTCTTTGTTTGCTTTATCCATTTCAGTCTATTAAATGGGACGATATTCCGAAAATTGGATTTTTCCTGAATTTTCAGTGGGCTCTTCATTCTTATATGCCGTTTAAACTCGTGTCATGTTGGACGCTCTTTACAATAAACCATTTAAATACATTATGAGAATATGAGAAGGAATGATTATTATCGTAGCAGTAGTGAACGTATAATTATACGCAAGTCTCTTTTGTTAAAAAAAAATAAAAAAAAGTGTAAACAGTGTCGTAGGCAATGGTGACATTACTCCGCCTCCTCATCCCCGAGGCTACGAGTTGCTCGGTTCCAGAAGGCTGTATTTGTTTTTGTCTGATAACCATTGCTGTTGTGTAACTCCAGTGTGACCTTTTAAAGTTTAAACATTGTTCATATCGGCAAGTGGCTCGGAGTCAGTCCACTCCATTCACGATATCGGAAAATGTGTCGTAGAAAAGAACCAATACTCCGATATTAAATTAGGCAGGTCATGCATGAAACCAATTTCAGGAAGGAAAACTTTAGGAAACGCATGAAAAGGAAGTTCCGTATTGGCTGCCTGACCTTTAAAGTGTGATTGTTTTTCTTTCTTACAGGGTAAAAAAAAAAAGCTCCAAGGCGGGAACGACGTCTTCTAAGAATTTGTTATAAGCTTCACGTCACGGAAGCCAGCAAAGAAAGAAAGAAAAAAATACAATTTTATGACCTTCACTGAATTGCTTAATTTTGTATAAGATTATAATAATCTTATGAGTTCAGGATTAGAACCCCTGAACGTCAAGCTTGAAAAGGTCTTTCTGTTTTTTCCGCGCAGTGTTGTTGTTGTTGTTGTTGTTGTTGTTTTTACTTAGCATTTCATTATCTCAAATTAATAACCTCTTTCAAGTTACGGTCTCAATGTTTGGAGCTAATCAAATATTAGCTCGTTATTTTTGACTTAGTATCTCATTTTCTTTACTTAACTTCTTGTTTCAAGAGATCGTCTCATAATTTCTGCTGAGTATCTCATTATTTTAAGCCAGTGACTCGTTATTTCAAGATATTTCTCTTGCTCTTTCGGCTTAATTTGTTATTTCAAGACACCGTCTCGTTATTTCATCTCATTATTTCTGCTTAATATCTTGCGGTTTCTCTTTATCTCATTATCTTGGTAACTTAATTTGCTATTTTTATATATATATATATATCATTATATATAATGACTCAATAACTTTCAACCTCAAGATATCTCATAATTTCGACTATCCTGTTATGGCAAGTTAGTAACTCATTTCTTCAATTAAATAGCCTGCTACTTTACGACACTATTTAGTTATTTTGAAATTAACATCTTGTCATTTCCGTGTATGTCATTATTTTCATTTAATAACAATATATTTTGATGTATAACGTATTTCAAAATGTTATCTTGGCATTTTGAGATACTATCTCGTTATGCTCATTTGACTTCATAGCTTGTTACTTTGACTTAATTTACTGCGATGCTATTTCAATGTTTTGCCGAAGTATCTTGTTATTTTATTTGACCATTAAGACTTCATTTATAATTAATGAGCCTTTAATATTAGCCAAATATTATTAAATATAAATCAAGATAACGACATAAAGGGTTATTAAGTCGAAATAATGAAATTTCTACCTTTTCTGGTTCAGCGATATCATCACAAAAAAGATCTGAACAAGATCTTTACATCTGTGAAAAGAAGCTCTTTACTAGCTGAACATTTCAAGAAATTCCCATTGAATAAAAATGCTCTCTGGCGCTTTTGCGAAGTAACTCTCAGCTTTACTCAAAGATTTATAAGGGATTTCTGGTGAGACCATGAAAGAGTTTCACTGCAGCTAGCATGAAAGCGAGACTTTAGAGGAGGCTTTTTCAGACGATTGTCACTTCAAAGGATCGTTTCTCTCCGTGGAGTTTCCCGTTCTGTCATGGCTCCTGGTCGGGAACGAAGCATATTTGTAGAGGTGAAACCAAACAATCCTTAAAGTCTTCAAAGCGGAGCGAAGATCTGTACAAGGATGAAACCGCCTGAGAAAGTGACAATATTGTTGTGGGTAAATGTCAAATCCTTTAAACAGTCAAGCCAAATAGGTGAACAAAGTCAAATCCGGGCAGAGGAATGCTTTTTGTCCGGCAAAAAGTGCTTGGACTGAAATGATAACACTTCACGAGGATGGATAATTTTGGCCATATAGTGTAGATCATTATATGTATGCTATCGGTCCAAAGACACAATCATAACACATGATGTCAACGATTGTACAAACTATGAACTATGCATTAAATCTGGTATTAAAAAATAAAAAGATAATGGCTGGATAGCGACTTCTAGAGGAGGCCATCAAGTCAGCAACGTTCGTCAGAAAAGGAACCAAGAGACTATGGTTAACTCCGTATAACCTGTAGACATCCAGGTGATCAACTCGACCGTAATCCAGATGCACAAAGCTGAGCTTTATGGAAGAGTGGTGTTCCATGTGAAATCCCATTTGGAGAACGAACGTTTGGTGAAAACCCACAGTGCTCATCACCCTGAGAACACTATACCCTCAGTGAAGCATGGTGGTGGTAGCGTAGTGTCGAACATTACCCATGGCTTTACCCCGATTGACACTTTCCGAATATACATTAAAAAGAAAAGAGACAGACTAGCTGTCTAGGCAGCTGGAGTTATGGGTTTATGATCCAATATGAGACAATTTTAGGATGCCGTTCGGAGATCCATTTTTTCCCGTTCATATTTGAAATGAACCCGTGCAATATTCCTTTGCATTCATTACTGAAAAGTTGTTGTTGTTTCCATAACAGTAACGATTAAAAAGGAAAGCTAGATGATGTTCAGCAGTACGGTCAGCTGAGTGAAGACGAGCCAAAAATTGTTTCCAAAATTACATGAATGTTCATAAAATTCAGTGTGCCCAAAGCAAGCATCACTATTGTCAGACTCGAGGTAGCAATTTGGCATCGTTGCCAAGTGTGACTGGGTATAGACATTAGTGATGGGACATTACACTGCCTCCTGCTGCTCGCGAAGGGTTCGTAAAACAAGACACAAGTCTCATTTCATGATTCTTTTTACCACAGAGAGACGCAGAGGTGAACGTGACGCCAGCTTTGATGGCGCGGAAGGGAAGGCGAATAAAACCCTGGTCTTTTTCCAATCTTCAGCTGTCCACGTGCTTCTGTTATAGCACGCCAAAACCTTTCCATTTTATCCATGCTGTGGGTTTCATGTTCAATGAAGCATAAAAAAAAAAAAGGTGATCCGAGTCCTGTTTTCAATCTGAAAGAGATTTAGGAATATTTTTACTTAATCTCACAGTGGTCGAAAATGTGGCCTTTCTTAGCCTTGGTAGGATGTCGAACATGAAGAGAATCATTTCTCAAACCTGTCCCGTTTGAGAAGCCACTTTTCGCGAAATTAATTTAACCTCCTTTACGTGCGTGCTTGCTATACACTTCCATGGCATCCCCTTTTTCCATCCACCAACCCTCGGTCCATTAAGGTGCTTTATAAACTATAAACGTTCATTTATATTAATAATAAAGCGTATTAAATGGTTTTCCTGTTCACGCCACTAGTAACACTTATCAGCCATTCCTACTATAATTATCTGTTTTTCACCCATCGACAGCAAGTCCATAATCAAATCCGGCTTCGCTCCGTTCTGGGAAAAAGCTGCCGCTGTGGCTGAATTCTGGCAAACAGCCAGAAATAACTAAATAAATAAAAATAGACGAACCATTGACGATAAACAATCTGGCTTGGGCCCAATGTTCTTTTCGGCCATCTCTACTTTAAGAAATAGTGAAATATAGTTCCGGCAAACATCATGGAAAAGTTTTAATTAACATTATTTTTACTCTCGTCTTGGCTGACTTCCTGTAGAGATCACGCTGGGTAAGAAACGAGTTTAAAAAACGATAAAGATATTATATATTAACGTATGATTTTTTTAACATTTTTTTTTCCTTTTTATGATTCATTTCCTTTCATATGAAACTTTTCTTAAAACCATGGTTCATTTTCATCTTTCACGAATTATTTTTAACCTTTTCACACCGTGTTTTATACCGAACTCGTTTAACTTTATTCATGTTTCGTAAATTCATTTATTTGAACATTCATTTACTTTCACATGCTCATTTGTCGTTTGACTTATTTATATTCCCGTGTTTTTTTTCCCCCGACTGATTCATTTATTTTCAAATTAATATTTCACATGATTTACTTACGTTCACATTTAATTTGATATTGCTTACATAATCACATGTGGAATATATGTCTTTTTTTTTTTTTTTTTTTTTTTTTTTTTTTCCAATAAAGGTTTCGAGCTTCAATCCCGAAACTAAATGACCTAGCGTTGTATTTGTCCTTTATTCTGTGCTGGATGGATGATTATTGATCTATTTTTTTTTTTCGCCACACTTTCTGACTGCAAATGAAAACAAATAATTACGGGAACCGATCAAGCCACCGAATTAGACCATTTGTTCAATTAACCAACTCCACATGTTGCTTTCACAGCAGTATGATGGAAACAAGCAAGAACCACGACGGTGAATTTTGATTAAGAAAAGATAATTGTACGTTTCATTAGAGGGAAATCAATGGCTCGCTTCTGAGGCGTTACACTTGGTTTGGTTTGTTTTTGCGGTGAAAATATTTCATTTGGGGAATGTGACTCATTATAATTAGGAGCGTGATTTACGCAAATTGGAAACCTATCAATCGAGACATGAGCATACTGTGACTGATATTACTTTTTTTATATATATATCAGTAAAGACATACTGCTTCTCAAATCAACTCATTTGTTTAGATTTTTGCAGAATTTATTCACAACCGTAGTACGTTGAGTAACATGGAGCAAGCTGTGTAATAATCTCTGCATCACAAAGCTTAGGTATTAAACCTGCTTCCTTCTTCCTCCTGCATTAACGCAGTAATCTGCTGAGACAGGAATATGGGCTTTATGCATTGTGTGCAAGGTCATACACCATGTAATTATATTTTGAACCTGCTGGCTAGCTCAAGACAAGCTCATATATCAGAAAAAAAAAAAAAAAATAAAGCAACGAAGGAGAATGGAGAAATAGAATTGCATTCTCTATTAGGCCGCTAAATCTAATGTTGCTTGTGTGCTGTACAAATAACGTGGGATGCATACTGTGAGAGCTGTGTAATAATTGGTGGATAAAAAAAAAAAAAAAAAGGGTTCATGATTGCTCAACCCATCAGTCCCGGTATTCGGGCCAATTATGCTGCAATTTGCAGAAGCTTGCTTTTGACAATGGTGTGACGCCTCAAGTAAAGAAAGACATAAATATATTTCAGTAAAACAATGTGGGAATGTTCTTTATTGACTTTTCATACTTGGCTAGAATACCTGCAAAAAAACGATGTTGGGTAAGGAGCCAGCGTGTTAAGGACAATGTTGCCAATTTAACAATGTGGTGAGTTTTCAGGCCCATTTCGATATTTTCAATCGAAAAAGAGCCTGGCAAGAAATCTAGGACCTTTTTGAGCAGACGTTAGCAATCGTCCTACAGCTCTCCGTCTCCAGCTGCTGGTTACACAAGTAGAGAGCGCAGGTTCAGTCGACCCATCACCACTGTGTAAGACCTGACTGAGTTACACTTGCCTGAGACCATTGTTCCCAACAACTAATCACTGATTACCGTTGTTCCTAACAACCATATTTTCCCAACAACCAATTACTGATCACCATTGTTCATAATGATCAATCACTGACCACTTTTGTTCAGAACGACCCATCAATGACCACCACTGTTCCAAACAACTAATCACTGAATATATCACTGTTCCCAACAACTAATCACTGAATATATCACTGTTCCAAACAACTAATCACTGAATATATCACTGTTCCCAACAACTAATCACTGAATATATCACTGTTCCCAACAACTAATCAC
>JAQQZR010000001.1:20614300-20637130 GCA_030068235.1 Notoglanidium macrostoma | reverse complement strand
GTCCAACATCAGTGTCCGACCTCACAAATGTGCTTCTGGAAGAATGGTCAAAAATTCCCATAAACACACTCCTAAACGTTGTGGAGAGCTTGCCCAGAGGAGCTGAAGCTGTTATAGCTGCAAAGGGTGGGCCGACGTCGTATTAAACCCTATGGATTAAGAATGGAATGCCACTTAAGTTCATATGTGTGTACAGGCAGGTGAGCGAATACTTTTAGCAATATAGTGTATCCACTCTCACAAGAACTACACTAGTTCCTTGGTTGCACTATTTTGAACATTAGCCTTGATCATTAGTTTTGCCTGATTCTTGTTTTGAACTTCATCCCAGCATGTGCATTAATAATTCATGGGTTATTTTTTAGATAGTATTTTTTTTGCAAGTATCCTTGTTCCCATGTTTCCTCAACACGATACCACTGTTAATGGGTATTGCTGAGGAGAGGGCATATTTAGGAACTGCAACTTTTTTCAGAAATGAAACCAAACCTGACTGAATGAAACCTGCCCCTGCAAGCAAGCAACAACAGCAAAAAAAAAAAAAAAAAGGGGGATAGACATTATAAATATCCTATTTGGAAGCTCCTGGTTTAAAATGAAATGATTGTATAGCTAATATATGAACTATGATGTGAGATGTTAATAAAGATGCTTTGAAAGAAGTTGACCATTGTATGTGTATTGCAATACCAAATTTAACCACTGGTTATTATCGAGTACTCTAGCCTATTGATTGATGCTGTTTGCAATATAGTTGGCTGGCTAATAGACATAACATTTAATAGGCGACCTATTTAAATCAATGCAAAGTATATAAATTAGAAACCACTAATTTCCAATTTCAGATTGATCTCGGCGCAGCCAAGGCACCGGGAAGGATGATAGGTAGAGTATTCACTTTTTTTAACAGCTCGCAAAGGTGTTGGTCGACATTATAGGTGTCAAAATGTATAAACGATCAGTCATAGCTTTTCATTTAACTTGATTTGCATGGAAACTAACAAAATCACTCGTCCGTGCCATTCTTTCTGTATGCCAACCTAGTTTAGCTCATGTGGTCATCCGGGCTGTTGAACATAATTACAACGATATCTTTAGTATTGTGTGGTGGTCTAATGGTTCTGTATTCCCCCTGGTGTCGTTCTCTATTCACCCGAGCGTTGGCCTGCCTGGCTGCCTCTAATTGTCATGTACATGCACTAGCACTCCAGATTTAGTGTAGCGCTGCCTTTAATTTAATTGGAAAACACAGAAGGGAAATGGGAACAAAAGACAAAAAAAAAGAAGAAACAGAAGCAATCTTTCTTCAAGAGGCAATAAAAAATCCATGAATAATACATGCAGTTGATGGATAGGGTTGCGAATAGAAGCATGATGGCGGTAGTGCAGTTCAGTTCTCTGCCACAACATTCCTCCAAGCTGCTGGCTTCAGAAAGTCACAGACTGATTAATATCCCGTAGTTTGGAAATCAGGTAGCAACAAGGTAATCTTTTATAGTTACTCTATTATTATATAGTATACTGTATGTGTGGTGAGTAAATTCTGCGTATGAAAACTTAAATGTGCCCGATACTAAAACTTTCCACATGAAGAGTTCCATGGTGGATGAAGTCATTACTTAATTGATATCAAATGCAACAACCTTGCATTATTTATTATAATTCTACTAATTCATTTGAAACCAAATGAAACCTGTTTATCAGCTGCATTGTGTTTGGCGGCCTTCATAAATCTTAATAATGAACTTCATTAATCCCACTGACAGCTTATCATACCCAGTTATATCATTGCTTTTTTACCATTAAGTTGCGTGACATGTAAAGAGTTCATCTTACTAAATCCGTGCTTCTCATCACCCAAATAAAACAGCTTAGACCAGGTAGACAGGAACTTGTCCAATAATGAACTTCTGAATTATGTATATGGTTTGAATGGTAACCGGGTGCCAAAAAAACCTGAAAGATCTTCAAAAAGTTAAGTGACTATTTTCAATACTTTGGACAAAAATGACTGCTCATCATACTTGATGCATTTAGAGCAAAGAGAGTGTGTAAGCATGTTACAGAGGATAGCTATATTTCATAAAAATAAATGAAATCAGTTCCTGCCTCTATAAATTCTAGGCCTTATCCTATTAGCTGTGAAATCAAGCGATACGTCAAACCTAATGAAACATTTGATTAAGCATTGGATTAATCTCCATCAAGAAAACGGCAGAGTTTTTGACTTAATGAAGAGCAGCACTATTTTGTCACAACCGGAGATTAGAGAATCTGTTTGAAACACACCATGCCCAAGTGTTTTTAGTGAAAAATATTATCAGTAAGTTTACAGTTTACCAATCAACAAGGATAAAAACAAGGATATCACAGTATAATAACTAGACAGCCCTTTACAACAGTTGAAACTTTAGGCTAACTAGCAATGTGGATAGTTATATGATATTTCAGTAGTTTAGTCTGTTGTTTTTTGGTGGTGTTCTTGTGTGATACAGACGACAGGAAGTTGGACAGAAGTTGAAGTTGAAGCAACTTCCTCATTGGGGCATGAATGAAGAGATGACCCAATGTCAGGATAGGGAGGATACAAAGTCAGCGAAGTCAGGAGGTGGGGGGACCATGACTTTGGTGAAACCAGGAGATGGAAAGACCTCCACATTGACAAAGCCAGCAGGCAGGGGCGGTGAAACCATAAGGCAGGGACACTGTGGTGTCAACGAAGCCAGGACGAGGGTCACCACAACATCGTTGAAGCAAGAAGCTGAAGTGACATCCTCAGAGCAATGTTCTCGGTGGAGCAATGTTCTCAGCAGAGCCTGGGAGCAACATTCTTAGCAAAGCCTTGATGGAGCCATGTGGTGGAGTGATGTCCTCAGCAGAGCCAGGATGCAGAGCAACATCCTCAGTGGAGCCTGGTGGTGGAACAATGTCCTTGGAGGAGCCAGGTGGTAAAGCATGTCCTTGGCATAGTCTGATGGTGGGGTAACATCCTTGCCAGTGACTGGGAGGAGACAGACCACGTTAGCGGAGTCAGGAAGTGGAGAGCCATCTTCAGCGGAGCCAGGAGGCAGATTAACGACATTGGTGGTGCCAGGTGGTGAAGCTACGGCTCCAGCTAAGCCAACATGTGGAAGGTAGCAAAGGCTGAGCTGGCATCTGCTGAGCCAGGAGGCAGAGTCAGGAAGGGGCGCTTCTGGGGGCAGAGGGTCATCCTGAGAGAAGCTATTGATTGATGTCCAGAGCAGAGCCAGAATGCAGAGAAAATTGGGTGGGTGGTGATAATCCAAAAAACATTTACAGTTGTCTAGGGTCTAGTTTCTGATTACAAGTCCTTTAAAAAAAAAAAAAATCCTGACAGTGTAAAAAAGTGGACACTGTCTCCAAGTTATGAATAACGTTAGTTACCTTTTAATTTTGTTTTTAATATTACTAGGACATATTTACCCCCCTCACTTTTTAAATATATTCAAGTCTCTAGTGTGAGGCTGTGTGTGTGTTTAGACATATACATCTTAAGGAAATCTGATACTTCTGTGCATCTCCACGTACACAAAAAGGCTTCCTGCCAACAGAATTTCCATCTGTGATCTCCTTAACCTAGTCTCAGTGAGAAACGTCTTGCTTTTTCAAGTTCTTGGTAGATCCAAATTGCTTCGGCTCAAAACCTGCATGAGTGTAGGTGTAATTTCTCCGTCACAGCACATCAGGGTTTGCCTTAGTGCATTTCGATAGCAAAACATTAATTAGTCATCTTGGTGGTGATTAAAGAGAGTAAACACATCCGAATGGCACAAAATCTTCTCATTGGTGTGGTGGTTTGCGAGATGTCCAGCTTAAGCTACGGCTCATGAAACCGCAACCCCCTTTAATAGTTCTCTTGACCTTGTCTAAGCGCTGGTTAATTATCCAATATTAGAAAGTCAGAGAAAGTTTGTTAGCCCAGAATCCCATTTTATACCTTTGCGTTGTTCTGCTTACACGGACAATTAGAAATTATCACTCGATTAACACCCAAATGATCCAAGGGGTTCGACGCGTTCTGCTGCTTTCAATCACTGTGCCAATTAATTAACGCAAATGCACTAATTAGCAAGACGGAGAAAGGCAAGCCGTATACAAGCTCGTACACCGCTGCATAGAAAGGCAAGAGAAATACAAGTAGTTCAATTTGTCTGCAATTTTATTTTTGAACCAACCAACAGTGGTTTGGATCACTACAAGTCAGCCTGGGAAATGTAGATGCAGCCCAAGAAAAGATGCAAATGAATTACCACAACCTGAAACACTTTAGAAAGATCTTTAGGCTTTGGGATGTAAGCATCACTGGAGCATCATCTGTTAGTCTACGTCTGAAGAGCTTCAGAAGCCTTAAATTCAGATCGGGATGTTCCAGACTCGGCCCTAAAAAACCCACACATTCTCCACCCAATACAAACCATTTTCAGTCAATATTTGCCCTTGCTTCCCTGCACTGTCTCTTTGTAAAGCAAATGCAAGTGTGCCTAGAACCTCTTCATTGAATTTTTCCTTCATTTTTCAACCTGTCACCTATTTCTTGGAAATACTCTGCATCCTCTGCATCTACCATGGCCTTGGGGCAGTTGAGACGTTGCCAAGGTACCTTCTACATCTCCGTTTTTTTTTTCCGAAGGAATGAGTGTATTTTTTTTTTTCTTGCTTTGATTCCTCGCTGTCCTGCTCCATGGTTGAAAAATTATTTTTAGACTGGGGTTGCGCCCTGTGACTGTGGCTGGCATTTATTATTGATACCTCAAATGTGCTGCACGTCCCATTTTTCTGCAGCCTGCCCTACTTGCCCAAATCCTCAAGGGCAGAGGCGAGATTTGCAGTTGGGGAGGCTGACTATTTATAGCGAGGAGCTTCATTTGTCCTGAAGGATTGCTGGGAGAATGTAGAATTTGATGTGGACGCGCCCTGCAGTTATTTAGACGTAAATGTTTATTTTCTTTTTAAAAAAAGTATGCCGTCGCGTCCTTTAATGAATAAAGAATTGTAATCATTGGGAAAGAGCTGTTGTTTAAGAGGAATGCACTTCAAGACATACTTAAAGTACCAAGTATCAAACGTATTACATTTACGGAAGAACCTTAAGGGGTTCTTCAGTTTCGAAGTGGACAACTAGAAATATTGCTCTATAAGAAAGGGAAGAAATCCTTTTACGACCCATTAACAAGCCAAAGACCCTTGAAGAAACACTAAAAGGGTCTTTATTTCTAAAAGTCTGAGCTGTGAAGGGAACAAATATTCGGACGTGGTGAAAAGTCCGAGTCTTTAGTCCAATAAAAGCAGTCATAAAGGACACGTGAAAAGTTCTTTCGACTCAGAGGCAGACTGAAGACTGAGAAGACAAAACCTTTAAGCAGGAATTATGACCGATTTGTGAACATTTGGTATGCTTTGTGGCTTGGTTAGCTTCTTTTTCTTGTACTCCTCTTCACGTTCTACGATTGCACAGCTCTCTTGGCATAAGCGTATATATGTGAAGATTGGGCCATTTGCTGTAAGTCTGGTTTTTTTTTTTTTTTAACCAATTGTGACAGAAGAATCTGATGTATTCATGGGCCAAGATTGCATAAGATATAGGTGTGAAGACTGCCTACACCCCTTATGCCAGATCTGCAAGAGGGCAAAGGATTAGGTTTTAAAATCCCATAATAACTTAGAACAGGAGGGAACGCAATGGGTGTTCAGTGGTCAAACCACACACCAGTAGCTTATATCAGTTTAGTGCATTTATTTGCTTATCTGTAGTCTTCTATGCTGCGCCATGAATCCTTAAATCGTTCATAATTCCCTCTACAGTTTACAGTCAAACTGTCACCCTCAGCTGAGAGGAAATGGGTTTGGATGGGCAGGAACCATCGAGGTTTCACAAGGAACACTGTCTACAGCCAAGCAAGTTTTACATCGCCCTTATTAGAAATTAGCATTGGAAACAACAACAAAACAGTGGATTGGGGTTAAAAATATCTGTACTGTTTAGCATTTTATCACCCTCCGTTATTTCCATTTAGGTGTTTTCATGCGCTAATTAAAAATCCGCATCAAGGAAATTACCCAGACCAAAAACAATATTGTCTTCTATCTATCTTGATATTGTATTTATTTATGCCTTTCATAACAGTAGGCCTGCCTGGACAGGTGCCTCTGAAGAAAAAGCGAGAGAGATGATGGATGAGAGAGGACAGCGTGCAGCCGCATGCGAGATGGGGTTTGTACAGGGATCATCACACTGTTAGCTGCCTGTCTACTCTTCATTACACCTCTGACACACAAACACACTCATCCATATTCATTCACTCTCAGTGTATCTTACACCCACGCACAAAAATTATAAGCCCGTGTGTTCATCATAGAGGCAGTCTGTCTTTCATTTTCTCTCCATTTCATTCCCTTTTTGTCCTAGCAAGGCTGATGGTAACCCTCATGCAAAATTTATACGAATAATTCTAAGGGTGATGTTGGATTTCTCACAAGAAACAAGAGATGCAGCCAACTTAGAGTCGCGGGGGCCTCTAGGCTTGAATTCATGAGATGAATCTACATCTGCTTCGACTAGGGAAAAAAAAAAAAAAAGGGCAGAAAAACACACAACAGCAAGTAATCACTGAGTTGAGCAATGTCAACCCTTATGGATAGTAACTCGAGCACCGAATCACAAATTATAAACAGAGAGAGAGAATGTGTAATGGAAAAGCTTCTAGTTGCAATAAATAGCCATCCCAAGACAAGAATACAAAGGTATGTGTGTGTGTGTGTGTGTGTGCGTGTTGAAAGAAAAAGAAAAGAAAACTGTTTCAGAGCAGTTTTAATTGTATCAAAAGTGTCAATTATTAATAATTACAATTATTTAAAAATCCATTCCATGTTCATCAGCGGCGGCTCGTCCGCGAGGGCAGGCGGGATGGAGCGCCACCATGTCCTAATTCACAACTTTAAATTTCGTTGTAATACTAATGACCTCTTTTGAGTAACTGGAAAAAAAAAAAAAAAACCAGATGTTACATGATTTGGTTGCTTTCTAGATGTTGCGCAATCGCGGGGCAGCATAATCACTGCCCCAGTTAGCTTCCACAGTTATTATTACACCTAGTGGTAAAAAAAAAAAAAAAAAGTAGAATGCAAACAAGTGCTGATAGAGGCTCATTGGGGGCAGGAATCGTGCTGCCTCATGCTCTGGCGCAGAGCAACGACATGCCAATGAGA
This sequence comes from Notoglanidium macrostoma, assembly GCA_030068235.1. Taxonomy (NCBI): domain Eukaryota; kingdom Metazoa; phylum Chordata; class Actinopteri; order Siluriformes; family Auchenoglanididae; genus Notoglanidium; species Notoglanidium macrostoma. The sequence continues at coordinate 20,629,903 of JAQQZR010000001.1, read as the reverse complement.
AACCAATGATTGAAAGCAAATAATAGGAATAAAATCTAACAAACAAATTCTATGATGTACATTTCTATTCTAAGATATATTGTAAAAATAGTGAGAGAGAAACAGGGGTTATGGAGTGGATAATGTCTGTGCATTAGAAATGCGTGCGCACCATGGTGACTTTAAAGAAGTCTCCCTTTTCAATGGCCATCATTTTACACCTAGTTTCAAGTGCTGGTGAAATGTAGAAATTTAGTTGGATATTTCAAGCATAGCCTAGCCATTACAGCTGAACTCAACTCTGTGATGTGACAAAAGGAAGACGGAATGGTGGAATTATTCCAACCTCGGAAACTATCCCAACAAACAGCAAAACAAAACAAAACTCCAAACAAAGGTCTGAAACCTGAAATAGACTGGCGATCTGCCAAGGATGTGCCCGAAGTCAGCTTGGATGGACTCCAGCTTCGACGCGACGCTTAATGGATAAGTCATATAGATAATGGATGGATGGATGGATGGAAATGTCTTCCCAATTCAGAACAGAATGGGATGTGGGAGAGATTAAGGAAAGCACTGGGAAAAGCAAGTCGCTGGTTGTCCCAGCACATCCCATACCACCTAAAAGCAAGTGTATCTTTGGCTTGGAGGAGCAGTCAAAATACATGTGTTCAGATATTTGATGTTATTTATACAGTATATATGCAGAACAATGGCCTGCCAGTGTAGCTATAGACGATCTTCTATAATGATAATCTTGAGTGATTGATTGAATCAGTGATCCAGGAAACCCATCCTCTTCTGGGTGACACCAGATAGAACGATTCTAACTGACTATAACGATTATTATGATTAGTAATAACGATCTCAAAGACGGAATTTTGACTGAAGTCATGGTTCAAACTATGTTAAAAGTCTGTTGTTTTCTTTGTTTTTATGTGGAGCCAAAACCAGCATGAGAACGCCTGTATTTTAATAAGTGACACAACATGATTTGGAGCGTGTCCAGTAGCCCCAGCGCAGGAGGTCACTTCAAACTTCAGTGTCATGGCTCACAGCCAGCATTTTGAGTCAGCAGGAAAGTGTTTTTCATGCACATATTCCACTCTCTGTGGAAAAATCTCTGCGTGCTTGGTCACGCAAAGCAGAGCAGGCAGTGATTTCTCTTCTCCCTTGCTGTTAAAGTGACCAAAATTTACACGGAGTAGTCTTGATTGAGAAAGAAAGTAACTTGTGACGACTGAAAACCCGAAAGACCGCGAGTTTCTTTTCCACTCACCATTTGTCATCTTAGCACGTTGACGGACGCAACAAACCGACGATCTAACACATGACAAATCTTAGTTAATCGTGAACTACTATAATCCTACTTAGAAATCCTCAGTAGTAATTTAAGTGTTAATGAAAATCTATTCACTGGTCCTGCTTCGCCGTAGTCATTATTAATCAGGGAAATTCAAAGTCTTACTGGCATGTCTGTGATACATTTGATATATTTATACCCCATCGACCCGGGTTAAAATTGTGCTACGTCTTTTTGTTCCCACACTGAAAGCCTCGGTTTCTGCTCATTGTTTTCTTTAAATCATGCCCCAGGATGCCTTTAATTGGCACAAAACATTTCAAGGGTGCGTTAAAACAAGCTGACAGGTATTAGAAAAATATCCCGATGTCCTCTCTACAGGGAGACGGGTGGTGATTTGGAGCGTAGGTGAAAGTGTTGTATAATTACAATGTACGTAAGACCTCTGATCCCACAGCAGGAGGAGAAGAAAGTCATTAAAAAGTGTCCCTGTGTTCAAATGTGGAAAATGTTGACGCCGCCTAAGGCTAGGCTGCCAGTAAACAGATACATTTCTATCCTTATAAAAGACAATATTATTTCCTAATTCCACTTTTTTTTTGTCATTCCGTACGGGTGGCACGACACATAACACAGAAGGCACCGCTTCGTGATAGAGGTAAATATATAAAGGAAATATCAGATTTAAAAGACAGGTTTATTCTTGCAGCGCCGGTTATGAGATGTTAATGAGCTTGTAACTTCCTTAACGTCTTTTCCGAGCTTGTCGCCTCACACTTTATCACGTATAGAATGAAAGCAAAGGCTTGAAAAGAGGATGACGTCGCGCCAAAGCACCGTTAAGCTTTGTCAAACACCGTGGTTCATTTTGCCAGTTTCGACTATTTATATACTGTTAAAAAAATTAAACATATTAAGCCCTCCCCCGGTCTACTTTAGTTATATTGGTTTCCACTCTGTATCAGACCTTTAGACTTTACAGTAACCTCCATTCCCTAAAAAAGACACGGAAGACGCTAGAAGAGTCAGAATCCGGAATCAATAGCAGCGTCTGAACACAGACAGAGACACAACTTCCACTGACGCCAGAGGGGCCAGAGCTTTCAGGAAACCTCTCACCGAGTGTGAAGGCGGCGAACTAAAAAAGGTCCCAGAGGAAAGTCGAAATTCTAATGCTTAGGGAAACCTAGGTGTGTAAGTTTAATTGTAAGTACAGTTTGAAATCTAAGACATACATCTTATACAACAGTTAGGTCCAGTCCACTAATTATGGTCGGGTACCAAGAGTGCTATTATAATGGAACTGGGACGTTTCACTCCACCCATCTGTGTCCTGACCTGCACGTAAAATACCACTTCCTTCTTCAAAACGATGGCTACTATGGTAGCGTTATCGACATCATCGGCCACGACATAGCTACAACAAGGGAACGTGGACATGACGCAAGTAAAACGAATATTAAAATGTGGTCAGGAAGAAGGAGCGAATTAGTAAAATGTGTCCATGATGTGCACGAGAGAAAGAATACGTAACGCTGACTGTGCACTTTTGGTTCTTCCAAAATCCCTTCTTCTTACATACAAAAGAGGATGTCTAAGTCTTATAACACTACACTTGTTCTAACATGTTTTTCCTACAGCATACACAGGGACTTGTCATATTTTAAAGGCTTGCATTTGTGGCTTGACTCCGTGTGTACGTCGAAACCACACAACAACAACAAAAAGCGATCTCGAATATATACTTACTGCCAGGCATTTTTATCAGACGGCGTCAGGTTCTACCTGACACCATTTGCTGATAAACATCTTGTACTCAACATTTGTAATCTTATATATATATATATATATATATATATATATATAATCCTGCCATTGCTCATGCCATTTGTACATTACCGCAAACTGAAATATCAACCGTTGCAACTTGTGACTCCTCGTGCATTGTCAATATAATGTTTAACGCAAGGTTATTCTTGTTAGTCCGATGTGTAACGTCCTTCATCTGATATCGAACCAGAGTACTTGCGTATTCACTGTATGTGGCTCTTGTACACCTTCGATAGGTGGCTGACCCGTAATGAGAATCTGGTCACATTTGAGACGTTCACGCTAATTAGCATGGAGAGAAATTGCAAACGGTCTGCCGGGTTTATGTTTCTGTCTAATTGCTTTCCTTATTGCCTTTCGGCTGCTCCTCTGCGCATGAAATATTACCAGGGATGGTAATGAATCTCTGTCTAATTTAGATTTACGACAGAGTCGCAGGCTAGGCAAGAGGTCGCTGAAATACAGATACAAATAATGAGATGATGACCTTATAATAAACAGTTGTCTCAACTTAGCCTTGAGTGCTGCGAGCATTGTTAGTGCTCCGATATTTGCATTAGGAGAACTAATTACACCTGCATAATAGCTTAATTTGTCTTGATTTTGTAGCGTAAGTAATGGCTGCAGAGAATGCAAATGGCTCATGCGATGTCTCATTTTTATCTAATTATTGCTTCTTCTGTGCACTGCAATGATATGCATAGCTCATATGCAGAAACTTTCATATATATATATATATATATATATATATATGTATATAATCAGTGGTGTGTTAATAGAGCTGCTTAAGTATGTGAGTGTTAAAGGATAAATGGTTATGAAATATTAATGGTCAAATTGTATTCGCCAGCCATAATTACATCAGTACTCACTGCTATAAATTATTGAAAGAATGCATAAGGCATATTAAACTGTACTATCATTAGCAAGTGTTGTTATTAAAAGCTGTATTCAGAGTTGGCGACGTTCAAATGCTAGGCCAATATTTACGCAGGGAAAGTTCCTCACAGTCAGGGTTGGATTAGGTGCTTAAGCCACAAGACAGTAAATACTAAGTAGGAAAACCAAATAAAACAACAGCAATTAACCAAGCTAACACTTACACATTTCACCTTGATAAAATGCTGGTTGTTCTTTATTGTTTATATAGATAATGACAAAAAGAAAAAATGATTCTTGGTACTGATATTTTGGACTCTACGCTTTGATATGTTTTTCGAGTTCATTTTCTTCTCAGGTGGACTAAGCCTACCACTAAGACTTCCTCTTTTGAATGTAACAAGAAGGGATTTTGGAAGACCCCAATGCCCCAAGAGTGCACAGTCAGCATTAAGTATTCTCTCTCGCTGCACTTCCAAGTTCTACAATCAGATATTATTGCACAACACCAAAAACACCAAGACAAATGACACTGGACAAATATCTCAGACAGAAAAATAGTAAAATCCACAGTCTGAATGATCGTTGGGAGGAAATGGCTTTAAAAGAAAAGGATACCTGAAAAGTCTCTCGTCAGCACTGAGTAGTTATCGGATACTTGGAGAAGATCGAGTATTCAATATCTGCTCGTTCCCAAAGGCCCCAATGTCAATCTCAGCACTAGTGTGGCTGATTTGGGTGGTCACCGCTGATATCTGTAAAAGCCATCTGACTCTGGTGTCTCAGTACTCCTTTTGTAAGTAATTGAGGTGTCTCACTGGGTTTAGATGGAAATGTTCTGCAAGACAGACACATTCTCAATCAATTTCAGCCTTGGTGGATATATCTTACCTTGAGAAGGGCAGGAACCTTGAGGATAATATCCTAAACGATGGAAAGTCCATATATAATTCATAACCACGGCGTTTTCTTTCTGATTTGGAACGGAATTCCAATTCTTAAAGCCGTCAGCCAATGGACGTCATAGCTTCTCTCATTACAGGATGAACAATTATCAGCCAATCAAACAGATCACGGGCCCCTCAAGGGTTCATTGGGTTTTTTTCTTTTTATCTTCCTAATATGTTTCTACTTGGAAGCGTCTCTGAATGAGTATAGAGGTCCAGCTAGAGAGGAGAACGCATCTGATAGGATAGAAGTGGAACAATGCCGGATTCATTCATCTGGTTCCAATAGACCAATAGATTGTGGATTTCAAGAAGGCCTGTGATTGTGCGCCTCAACATTTGTTGGAAACGGTACTGCAGAAGGACTACGTCTTGTGGTCCAGTCTCTGTACGAGTTGTGTGCATTTTCTTGATGTTAAGGTGAAATTGTTTACGGTGGGTGCTGGGCTATGTTCAAGGGGGTGCCTTGTTTCCATTCCTGTCTGTTTTTGTTTTCATGGACAGAATAGCAAAATGCTGCCATCCTGGAGGCTGAAGACTTGTCCAGTGTGGGGTGCTAGAGGCAACATCCCTTTTAATTTCCTATGATGTCCTCTTGGCACTAACAGAAGTGATCTGCCAACAAGAATATGAAGCAAATAGAAAATACAGTATGTTCAATTCTGAGTCCATGGTTCTTATAAAAAAAAGAATTGGGATGCTCCATTCGCGAGGGAACAAACCTTGCCCCTGGTGTTGAAGTTTAAGCATCCTGGGATCTTTTTCAAAAGTAATGGAAAAGAGCGAGCGAGATTGATTAATCAGATTGGATCAGCAAAGTTATAGTTGCTGTACTGATGAGGTTTAAGCTGACCTTCTCACTGCAACCTTCAACAGGAAAAGGAAACCCTTTTTAAAAAGTATTCCCACATGGGTTCCGAATAAAATGTTGAAACCTGAAGGCTGGTTTATACCTCTTCACTGAAGATTATTTGGATTGGAATGTACGTTTATGGGAAAGTTTATGGGAAAGTATCACACACAGAGGTGCCCTGATGAACCGACATGCGATCCGAAATCCAACCTGCATGCGCTGTGTATCTCCCAGCCTTAACGTGGATGCTGCTTTCTTAATGTATTTGGTTGTGTAGCCAGAAATGTGGTGCGATCTTGTGAGGGTTGTTTTTTTTCCAAGGTTCCAGAGTATTATTGCCAATATAATTCTGAAATCTGACTGCAAACCTGGCATCGGGTTGTTGCGGCACGATAATGAGCATCCGGAAAGTGCTGATACACAACAAGATAAGGGAGAGATAGTTAAGTGCCCTGCTGCAGCCTCTCATCACTGTGGGTGGGAAATGCAGCTCGCATATACAGTATTTCAATATTACAAGTATGTTTTAATTATATAGTTATATAACTATATGTTTCCCCATTCCCAGACAAAAGCGATAAGGTTGACAGTGGACATACATTAGTTTAAAACCTACTCTGCAATGCCTTTTATTGCTTTTCTTTATCTCTTAAGTCTTTATAACAATGCTTACTTTTCTCTTTTTGGCAGTTTGAAAGGATCCTATTTCCAGTTATGACACTTTTAAATGAAGCAATCAAATATGAAACTAGAAGAGTACTTGGAGAGTGCAGACCTTCGCTAAGAACCGTAGTCGACTCTGTTATGAAAGGCAAATCTGCGATCGCAGCCACTTTATATGTCTGGATATACTGTAATTCGAAGTCCTGGTATTTGAACTTTACTGCCATCTACTGGATTTTAACATGTATGGCATTGTTGAGCGCAGACGTCTACCAGGGCCAAATTCCGTATCTCGCAACATTAGCGAAATAAGGATACTGACTTCATGGAGCCGCCCTGTGACTCAGATCCGCGCCAAAATGTTATGCATTTTTCCTTGGCCAGTGCTACAACTTTCCACCAAATATCATAGAAATCAGTTTCGTAGGTTTTGCACAATCCTGCTAACAGGCCACACCAAACAGATAACCTGACTGGCAAAGGAAATAACAGCAGTGGAGCGTTTCCACTCTTTCAACATTGATAAATTTTGAATAAGAAGTTTCAAATTTCAGTGTGGTTTATTTGCGTTATTGTGTAGATTGTGTAGATTGTGTATTTATTTTACTTCATTTTATTTTTCAGTCATTGATCATTGTTCGTTATATCTGTGCGTTGGATGTTCACATGTTTAGGAGCCTTCGGAGAAAACAAGGTGGTTTCAATGTTTTAATAATAATAACAGATATTGTTCTGAGGTCATTTTAGCCCATCTGACCACCATCCTTTAATCAGGAGGATTCGCAACCATGGGATTTTGCATGTCTATTTCTATACATTTGTAATAATTGCTACTGAGATACAATATTTAGTATTTTGTGATATATTTCTTAATTGAATTTTATGTACTATTCCGTTCACACTCCTCTGCTTCCAATAATTATTAAACACAACAATGACAGGTGTTGATCAAAAAGCATGCTCGTAGCAAAGACATGAACATTATCAATGCCAAACGTAATTAAACCCACCATCTGAAGCATATTTCTCGGCTCCTGGCTTCTGAGGATGAAAAATCAGATCTGTTGACATGGCTTTTAATCGACATTGAAATCTAAACCTCAAAAGCTTGCCGTAGGGGGTTCGTACCAAGCCTGAGGAGAGTTGCAAAATTCTCTCACTGGCAGCAATCCAGTCCTGTCAGAGTCTAATGACATGCTGTGAGCTTTGATTTTTTTTCCCCTTTTTGCTAACCTTTCAAAGGAGACTCCGATTGTCTGATGCATTTTGTAATTTGGTCAGCATAATTCATCTAAAGTTTTGTTTTCCTTGAAAAAACAATCACCCAGGGTCAATATTGCAGTATCTGGGCTCTTTTTTAATCCAAACTGCCTGCTGGAAGGGTGCTGGTTATGAAATCAGAAACCAAATCAGTTGTATTTCACTTAGAAGGGATTTGACTTGGCAGTTTTTCACTTAAAAAAGCGCCTGAAATGAAAGTACAGTGCACGTATTAAAGATTAGAATCTACCTGTTGTGAAGATTGATGGTTCATGGTTACGTCTATTACTTGGCAATCGATTTCAAGTGAGATTATATCAAATGTAAGATTGTATCCTTGAGTTTTTAATGCTTTGTTTTTGCAGCAATCCGGACACAGGCATTTGCTCCAGCCCTCATGGCTCTCAATTGACAAGAATACGAAACAAATCAGGTCTCACAGAATGTAAGACGCACGTTACATACGTCATTTTTCCCCATTTAGGCTACACAATAATAAACACAAAGCCACGTGTCATGGGTTTCACCTTCAGGTCAGAGCTCCAATTTCAACAAGTGCTAAGAGCTCGTGTTTGAATTGATTTCTGTTTCGGTCCCGTTTCCGCCCCCTGCTCTGTCACTTACTTGTTATCCTATCGTGTGTACCTGTTTTGTGTTAATTTTTGATTAATTTGTCCATTAATACTCTGTTGTCATTCTTCAGTCTTATTTTTCCTTCGCACGTTTATTTTCTGAGCCATTTCCTGTTTTCTTTTTGTATTTCCTGTCTTTGACCCAGTTCGTGTTTCCTTTACCCGTTATAAACAACATGTTAAAAACCAGCAGAATGCAAACAATTTACAAGGTACCATGAGATACTGTAACTCATACAAGGAAAAAAATGACATCATGAGCATGTATGATTTTCGGATAATGTTCAACAGCAACTGCCTGGCCTTGGTGCAAAAGGACTTGTGTGGTCCATAATAGTGCAGGGTTAAATCTGATGGAAAGATACTGTCTATTTCAGTCGTGGAGTGAGTAGCGTGAGGGTGATTATCTTGCTAAAAAAAAAAAAAAAGTTACCAAAGGAGTTCTGTTTGAAAAGGTTGTGTTTGTGAATATCTATTTATGAATAATTGAAAGCAGACTCCAGAGGCTATTCATTTTCTACACCAAATCATATTTTTTCTATTCTATCACACCACTCATATTGGTTTTGCATTAATGTGGGTGAATGCGGTGTGTGGGCAGGAAATTACTTTAATCCTTTGTACCTTTTCAAATCCCCATTGCTACTTTACTGCTTCTGATACGCGAACCAGTGAATAAGATGGGACACAAATACCAAAAATTATCACACGATGGTAATTAGAGGTATAAAATTAGGCATAATGATAAGTCGACTATTACAGTTAAATAAAGAAATTTACGCCCTAATATAACACCACATAAAGTTCTGATTACGTCTACGACCGTGATAATTAGGTAGAGATATATGTAGCTTTTACGGTAACTATCTCGCCTTGCTTGAATACTTGTCACTTTTTAATACAGAATAGAATAGAGCATTTTCGACTGATAATTCTATCTTCTTATAGAGCATGCAGTGACTTTAATTTGGTGCTTTACTGTTAAATAATCTTGTACTAATAGCAGATATCCTAAGATAGGAAGAAGGATGAAGATGATACACAATGAAAGCATGTGTTAGACTTCAGTTCATTTACATTTTACACAAAGGAACTGAGCAAAATTTCAATGCGGTATCGAAAAATCCAGTTTATGTCCATGAATCCTCAATTCTCCGCCTTTACCAAACAAAAGGCCTGGCTAAACAAATAGGATTTCAACCTAGACTTGAAGATTACATAGTAGTACATAGGTCATTTACTTCTTTAACCAGCGCTGTTTTAGTACTGCGATTAGGCCTAAACTCTGACTGACATATTTCGTTAATGTATGATTCTTATGCAAGTTTGACCATTTCCAGTACCCTGACCTTTAAGTTGACATCTTCTAAGCGCGAAGGTCTGGTTGAAATGGAAGACAGAAGCCTTGTCAAAAAAGCTCGTGAGACAAATTTTCTCCTTGTTCACCATTTCTTCATGCGACTTCTAGATTTATTCTTCTAAGTCTCAATCCAAGCCACAGAATTCATTCCAGAAACTCTGGCTTAACATACTCGGTTTAAAACCAGACAATGAAACGGAATTTTATGACCCCCTTCGTGCCACGTCTCTGTTTTACATTTCCAGCCATCCACATGCATAAAGCTTTCACGACAGTGCAATGAAAACAAACCATATTTTTTTTAATGCGCCACCAGACTTTCACAGCAATCACAAGTAGTGTACACTGGGACACGTTTTGCTTGCTCCGTCATGTACGCTTTCCTTTCTACTGTATGAATGTGCAGGCATCAGAGAGACAGGAAAGCTGTCATAAACATCCTAATTGGATACTCTGAAGCTTGCAGTATAGCTGAACCTCTCAGCTTATTGCTTTCACATCAGCTACAAAAAACGAGAGGGTGGGAGGGTGGGGGGGTGGGGGGGGGTTTGGTCGGACAGATCATAAAAGCATCTTGAAAATAAACACCGAGCACAATAAATCTTTCCACGTGTGCATTTACTAAAGTAGTCACCCTGAAAGCAATTACTATTGAATGGTGGTTATGGATGAAAGCAAATTATTTTGGTACAGAAGGTAAGTCAGTGGACACAAAGGACCTCACGATAATGATCATCTTCTAATGTTTCTTTATTGAAAAGTTTCAATCTGAACTCTTTTTTTACTGCAATCCTGACTGCCGTCAAGTCATTGAAATGCCGTTCGTGAATCACACCAGCGCCGTGTGAGCCCTTTTTTGCTCGGTTGTCCTGGAGCGACAAATATTTCTGCTCTAATTTTAGCGCCAGACTTTACACACATCTTATGGTCAAAACAACACAATGCTGTCTGTTCAATACTTGATCCTCTCGTGACCTTCTCCATCACAGTAATGCTATTCCTCCAGAAAAAAAAAAGGATCATAATGGAGGGATGTTAATGTCTGCTGGAGCGCCAGACACCTGCTAAGACTTTGTGCATCGACATCGACGACTTGGCTCCGTTTCAATACCAGATCTATACCGCCATACTGGCCTCTCAACTCCTTGGCTAACAACCTTATTGACGCTGTGATGGGCTCTTCCTAATGGGTTGGTTTCGTCTAGACGCCACGTTATTTATTCATTCATGCATTCATTTAGAAGCTTAGCTGGGCAGAACGTACCTCCTGACTTTGCAGCGAACGCTAGTGTCTGTATAACGCGTTAAAACTGGTAGAATTCGTTCATTATTAGTGCAAGCGGTGTTTAAGTGTGATGAATCCTGTGGCTTGTAAGTTACAGCTTTATCTCTAAGCGCTATAGCTCTATCGGATTACTTCTTTTAAAAAAGTGGGAAATCACTGTCTAGGTTGTTAATGTAGAAATAATGACATGTTAAAACAAGCACATTCATATGAAGCTTTCCAAGCTGTGCTGTTACAGATAATTAATTAACAATTGAGCACACAACAGCGCTGTGATACATGCACTATTTGGCCATTTATCCGTGTACCTTGTGATAATAATGGAACATCTGTGAAACACATTAAATGCCTTGTTGGCGAAAATACATTTCTTTGTGTTGTTCATTCTGGCCAATTGGTATGCAAACTTGTGTATATGCGTATACGATATACAATATAGATTTGTATTATATTAAGGTCAATGCTGGGGAATAATTATATTACTTACAATTTGCTGAACAAGGCTATTAGTTCATAATGAATGGTTTGCAGAACTGTATTAAATGATCTCCATCTTAGAATATGCGACTTATAAAAAATCACATTTTGTCCCTGATTAGTGATTCTACTTTAAAAGATTGCGCAGATACTAACGTATACATGACTTATTCCACTTTTATTAGCTTTCAAAGCCAGTCACTTGATACTATATGAAGAATTATTCAATACTCGAGATTTTAATAAAGCGTTTGTTGCACATATAATAATGCCGTTATTCATCTTAATAATTAATTAATACTAAATAATCCTGCCTTTAATCGTTATACGTCATCTTTAAATTATGGCAGATTGGTAAGCCCTAGGCAAAGTCCATTCTTTTCTGAGAGCAAATCCTATAATAAGTTATCAATCACCCGACATTGAAGCTGTCACTCAGGCGTCTACTCTGGGGGGGAATTAATATTTACCCAAACCAATCAGATTTCAACTCCGTCGGTAGCCGTCGTCGCGAAAAAAAAAAAAGAAATCCTGATGCTGAGCTTTCTGCGAAGAAATCAATCTTGACTGCAATCTTTGACTGATGTCATCTAGATGGGTTTTTGTGTAATGTAATAAATAAAATGCTCGGGTGTGAGATTCGTAAAAAGCGCTCGCGTTGTAATTTGCAGCAGCTTGATGGGTTAGATTTGGAGACGGTTGTGCGGAGAGCTCGGATTTGTTTGCCGAGCCGTAAATACTTGAATTGTTTACTTTATTTGGCAGGAAGATCACATGCACAACCAGTTGTCATATTTCCATATTTCCACATTTTAAGCTATGCAGAAGCAGGGCCAATTGACTGGCGAAACCAACTACAATCTGGGATTTTCTGCGTCATAGATTTATAGTTAATGAATTCCTAGGTCTTTCAACATCAATAAACCCCTGTTTGAGGTTACCATGGCTGAGAGAAGTGATTTAGAGTGTGAATGCTCATCCGTTCCAGTCTCCTGATGGGTTGGACCGAGGCTGGCCTGCCGGGAAACCGCCTGTCAGATCTGATTATGTGGGTTGGCAGTAGGAGGCTGCTTTTGACCTCTTGGACCGCTCATTTTTTAAATGGGTGAGTACAGTGGACAGCCCTCGGTGAGTAATCGGCATCCAACGAACCGTTGATGAATGTGTTTGACTCTCATTCGCTGATCTGTCACAGTTGCCGAGGAGCCAAAACCCTGAAACGGCCAAAACTCCGAGCAACGGCGCAGCATGAACGCTGGAGTGATTGAGAAGTTATGACACATACTGTGTATATACGTCACATTCAAACTGTGACAGCGTTTCTCTGACGGACGCTAAAAAAAGCAACAACAACAAAAAAAAACCCGACAGCTTGTAAAGGTTTGTAAAACGTGGACTTCAGATAAAAAAATAAATATTAAGACAAGACACTGTATATCACTGATTGATTGCTAATATTCTTACACATACCGTATATTTGCATTGGAAGTTTAAAAAAAAATGTACGTGTGTTTATGCAAACGAGGATAATGGAATCTGCATATATTTGCATACGTAATAAAAACTGATTCCACGCTTACTCTTGTGAACGATTTGCTAGGGGGGGGGGATGGTTAAACCAAGAAATACACACATAAAAAAAATAATAATAATAATACAAAATACAAAATTGGACCATATATACAATATCATTCAAATTTATGACAAATTATCAAAAAATGTCAAATATCATGAACGGGATTTTTGAGTATAGATTTTGTTTTAAAAATACATTGTGAATATAAATGCATTATAGGGTTTATAAAAAAAATTTGACATGTATATGAAACAATGACATAAATTGGAATATACAGTGTATCAGGAAACAAGCTTTTCATAACAATAATATATAACAATAGTGAAATAAACATAGATCTATAGAGTCTTTACTACACGTTATTTCTACACCATAATCCACCGTATCCGAGAACATCGCTTTGACAGAACTCTTTGGGAGAAACCGGAATGATGGACCATTTCCAAAACTGTTCGTGTTGCTGTGTCTCTCTTCCACGAGGAACAAGATTCCAAGGTCTGACAAAACTAAGATTCAGCTCAACGGCCTGAATTACAGCCATTAGTCATCGCCTTGGCAGTTCCATTCATACTGTAAAGCGCGGTGGTGGTAGCATCATGCTCCGGAGAAGTGTTTCAGCGGCAGGGACTGGGAAAAACTACTGAATTACGCTCTACCCACCTTTTAAATCCCACTATACATGTGTACATTCCAGCAATGTGCCATAATTAAATAAAGCCACTTACTTTAATCAGATCTATTAGACAGTCGGTAAGAACAACGCATGGGAGGGAAAAAGCAAGCGAGGGGTGTTGTGTGTGTGGCCGACAAATGCCCGTGCATGCGTGTGTATGTGTGTGTGTCGGGTCTAATGAACAGCAGACAGCCAGCTAACAACGCGATGATCCCTGCTCAAACCCCATCTCACACGCTGTCCACCTTCATCCATCATCTCTCCTGCACCTGCAGGCGGCCATCACACCTCCTCATCATCCGCCGCACTCGCACACATACACCGCTGCATCCTCGACAGCCTGTCTATACAATACCGTGTAGGCTTTTTTTCCGGCTTACGTAATAGCCACTATTACAGCATCTAAAATGAAGCCCATATGAATAGTCGGAATTAGTCGGTCAGAATGGATCGCTAAGTATTCATTTTTAACGTTATTCCTGTTTGTCTTTTGTATTGAGATGCGTATCAGTAACTCCATTAAGCGCACACACATAGCACGGTGTATTTATCTCTGCGTAAAGGTGGAGAAAACGCACTGTTCAGTGTGCAGTCGTCTTAATGAAGATTAATGCAGGCATGCGAGTCCAAGGTGATATTTTATTTGGTATTAGACTATCAATTTGCTAATGTACAACTTTGGAGAGCGGCTCCAAATAACAAAGTGACAGGCGCTGGAAATGGATATTGATTATAAAAGGCTGATGGTGTTTTTTCCTCTCTCTCTCTCGCTCGCTCTTTTATCTTTCTTTCCTCTCTCTTGGTCACGCCGTGACGTCTCATGCGGGGCAAAGCATGATGGATAGGCGAAGCCGATTTCAAGGCCGAGCGTCAGAAGAACGCGCTCAAAGCCACCTGATCAAATTTCGCTTCTCTTTTTCTTTCTTTCTATTTTTTTTTTTTTTCCTTTCGCTCAAATATCCCTATTGATTTCCACATTCTTGAGCTGGTCGTGAAAATGGACATGGACACAAATAATTGAATAAATATGGACTCAGCCTTTAAATATTTCCCTTTGTGCCAAAGCGAGGCCTCATAATAGAAAAGGAAATGTGCTTTTTTTTTTTAAGATCCTGCATTAAATTATAGGTTTTATTTGGAGAACAATGGCATTTCGATTGAAAGCAAATTGGATCAGATTAGATCGGATCACTTCGCCATACATTGACATTAAGGGTATTGGATTGGACTAGCCTTTTTCAATAGGCAAAACTAATTGCTTGAAATCTCGTTTGTGTATCACGCAAAGCGTACTTATCTGTGACGTTAACACATGACGTTACATGATTCTCTTTGAAGCAATCCCATCAGATCTTCATCTACATGATCCAATTCATTTATTGCTTCCTTAAAGGAATCATCTGTCACGAGCCCCTATAGGATACTGGCTAATTGGCTTCATTTAGCAACACCGGGGTTTTTGTACAGGTATACAAGTATAGCGAATTTTTTTCCCCTACATCACCTTCATTTATATAAATCCTTTCCGAAATCCAAACAAAACCGCCTGAAGGAAGGAAACCCGTGACATGCCAATGTATCAAAAATATGTTTCATGTGACAGGTGTAATAGCCCTCTTGCCACAGTTCTGACACGACACTTACAGTGACAGATTGGGGGCAGAAGGTGATTTCCGTATTTCATTCATGTTCATGTGGGGGAAAATCAAGATCTACAGTGATACTGTCATTTATAATAAAGGAAATATTATATATTTGAAATATATATATATATATATCAAATATATATTTAGGGCGGTACGGTGGTGCGGTGGTTAGCACTGTCGCCTCACAGCAAGAAGGTCCTGGGTTCGATCCCGGGTCACCCAGGGTGCCTTTCTGTGTGG
>JAQQZR010000001.1:20590621-20608538 GCA_030068235.1 Notoglanidium macrostoma | reverse complement strand
GACGAACACGGTGAAAGGTTTCACCAGGACGTTGCTACGATGGAGAAACGATACCAGGGCGACTGGAATCCGTCAGTACTTGCTGACTGATGTTGGACACGGCGACGTGATGCACCAGACACTGAATACAAAAGAAAATCAGGAGCGAAACACTTAATTCTGCCGAATTTAATAGCTTATGCGAAACATAAACGTGTCTAAATACGTTATTGTCAGTAAACATATAAATGTCTATTTCTCAGCGTTCCTACGTGATGCAGTAAAACCAAAGCTATATTTGTACAACCCTGTCACAATCGGCAACAACTTTTCAGGAAGCAAGACTTTTTAAAACAAATTGTTGTGCAGTGTTTTCAGTCTACTTGTTTAGCTATCTTGGATGCTCTGTAGGTTCAAAGGTGGGCAGAACTCCAGAAGGTAGATTATTCCCAGAAGCATGGTTAATGATCACTCATTCACAATATTGCCATACAAGAGACAGCTGTTTATTTCAGCCTTGTCTTACTGATCACTAAGCATCTGAACCAAATCTCTGCTGTAACCAGCACTGCATTCTAGATTATTGGTTCTAGCATGTGCACCAACATATCTCCGATATTAGCTTCAATTTCTCATTAATATGACATTGAACATGGTGAATGAGAACAGACACCCTTGCTTTGTTGATTTTTGAAGCTAACAGCTGGAACCTGACATTTATCCCTTATATTTGAGATTGATTAATTTTTTCCTCCTATTAAATCCCGTCGTAACCGCCTAGCATTGTGTAATGTCAGCGCAACAGACAAGCTCTAACTCCTCTGGGAGTAATGAAAATTCCAACCAGCACCAACCAACACATTAGCACCAGAATCTTTAAGCATGTTACAAATATTTTCATATCAACATTTTGTATGTATTTCAGGGTGGTGGAGGTGTTGTTTCAGGTGCACGCAAATAGGTGTGTATGTATTTCATGCCTTTACAAACATCCATTTCATTCAGCTTTGCAGTGTGGGTGTTTCTTTGGAATAACAGCCACATGGTAGGAAGATTCGGTGTCTTTCGATGTGTGGTAACAAAGCAGGAGGCCTTGACTCCAGTGATGTCATTGTTACTATATCTGTCAACATCTGTCTCAGGGGCGCTTGTTTAATTCTGAGGACAGACTCTGAATTGTCATGAATCATGTATAAATATTGTAGAAAGCTTCTGGGCTGGGGACAAATCTGACAACTCGGTTAATTTACTTGCTCTCAGAAGCAAAACAGAACCAGCCATCTTGGAAAAAACCCATCTTGATTGGCACACAAGTGTGAAACGTTTTAAACATTGTCGGTGATCCATCATGTCAAAACATTTACGCGGTCCAGGCACTTGTGCTGGATCATTGCATCTCGTAAACCACTTTTTTTTCCACACACTCTAGTGCTTTAGAACAATATTGGAGCCACATCAAAGGGTGAAGCAAATTGTCCACCAGTGCCAGAGTCGAAATTCCGATGGTTTTGCTACAGCGAGTCTGTTTTCATTTGTATATCCAATTGCTTGTGTAGTAAAACCATTCACCACAGCATTTGAATGTCTATTTTACCCTATGTTCACATTACCAAACAACATAGCATCAGGCAATCAGACGGAGCGGAGATTTCATGATTTGCACGATGAGCAACATTTGAACTGAGATTTTCTCAATTGTATGCAAATTAGGTATGACAGTAGTTCGCTGGGATGATCCCTTGGACCAATCCTCGGACCTATGGTGCGTGCGGTCTGATGGGTTTTTTTTCCCCCTACTTTCCCACTCCTAACAAGTTTCTACCTTCATTTTGACGCAACAAAAAATAGATAACAATCTAATATCCATGGTTTCATCTTATCCTGTCATATACATGATGTCTCATTGAACATGAGAACATGGAAGGAAGTAGCAGTTTTTATTGGTGGCTGCATAGCTAGGACAGTGAGCTTGGATTGCTAATCAGCCACGGATGCCAAGCACACAAGATGTAAATCCAACGTAAATACATTTTAAACAGAAGTGATGTGTATAAATCATATAGCTGGACTGCAGGTTAAAGATCAAATAAAACAATCTGAAACATCTTGCTTTACCTAAACATTGCCAATTGTGCTTGCAGTGTTTGCATGTTTGTGGAACTTCCTCTGAGGCATCTGAAATCACATAATTAAACGCAGAGTGTGGAAAATTTCCAAATGGACGACTCAGACGTTCCACCCCTAGTCTTTTCCCTTTAATCTGATTCTGTGCAGCTTTTCTATCCGCAGTGATTCCTCCAGGATTGGATGAATGGCGCACTGGATGCCTTGATGCAAATGAACCACACCATTTCAGTGCCTGATGGATGTTTCCTTACCGACATGTTGGCTGCGGTGCTCTAAGGTTACAGCACATTTGGGAAAAGAAGAACACAAACCTGTTATTTATTTGGCTTTCTTCATTCTTGACTAGCATCAGTTGTGCTCGTTGATTGACTGCCAAGGTCGATTACCGAGTTGGCTGGAGATTACTTCAATCCAGTGTAGGCGTGACTGAAGGACATTGATCAGCCCTTCAAGCGTCCAGTCTTATCGTCTTGGTCTGACAAGATGGAAATTGCGGACGGGTCAGAGATTGGATTGAGAAGGTGATCTTCTGACTGGCTCTAATCTGTGACTGTGAAACTGGAATTGACCCAATTGATTACAAAACATTTCGATTCAGAGTTGATTAGAAGGGGGGAAAAAATGAGAACCAGAAGATTACCTGTTCAAAAAGCAATAAGTCAAAGGTCAGCCTGCAGTTAAGCGTATTTACGTCTATAAATTCAGCATGTTAGACATTTTGTAATCTCTTCAGTGTATTGAATACATGAAAATCATTTACAGATTCGCCTCGAGCATTCTAACCAGCTGGCACAGTACACAGGAGGCAAATGTAAATGACCTTCACGGTAACTGCAGTGGAAGCAAGCTTCACTTTATATAATCTTTATATCATATATAATGAGCTAAGAATCTAAAAGTGTGTGTTTAACCATTCAAAAACCCATTTCAGTCTACAGTCTAATTTTTACAAGGTTTATTTGCTACCAATAGCTACAGTTTACTCTTAAATAAGTAACAGGGGTGAGTGTTTCAGCATAGAATTTGCAGATGAACAAAATGTGGTTATTTAGAGTCCATGCTAATGGCACAAGGACATTTAGGACTATCCATCCATCCATCCATCCATCTATCAATCCATGATCTATACCACTTATCTGTCATGGTCACAGGGGAAGCTGACTTTGGCGAGAGGTGGAGTACATCCTGGGCAAGTCACCAATCTATTGCAGGGCTAACACAGAGAGATGAACAGTCATTCACACTTACATTCACACCTCTGGGGTATACAGAGAAGCTAATTAGACCAATCTGCATGTTGTTGGACTGTGGAAGGAAACCAGAGCAGCCGGAGGAAACGCTTGATATCAGGTGCATGGATTATATGAGGTGTATGGTAAGAAATGCTGGAAAATGACTAATTTGACTCATTATTGGGGGTGAATTAGCTTGGTCTAATGTGCTTTTTTTTCTTACAATCGTAAATGGAGCATGCTTATTCCCACACTTTTTCAGAAATGAAAATGGGGTGTGCTTGTCCCACTGTGAGATTGGTTTTGTAGCCCTCATCTTTCCTCTCCTTTCCTTTCATCTCAGCCAGATTGGAAACTAAGCTCACTGACTGGCCTGACAACACTCCAAGTCCGGATCAAGTTTTCCAGGAGCGGTGAATCTATTGCTCTTTCCCGTTTTTCCGTTTTCTTTGCCACAAACGATCCGTTTATCCCCTCAACTTCTAAAGGAAACTTCGTGTTCCCTCTGACTCCTTACTCGGCCACAGGCTCATCCGTTTAGAAAGAAAATAAAATGAAGAATGGAGTCTGCTGTACATTTCTCATTTAGCGGTGTTGCAGAGATTGTAAGCATCTGCGGAGGCCTATTGAGAGAATGTCATTATAAAATGAATCGCTTTGGTTCTGAAGTGCATCACAGTAATTGAATTCTGTATTAATATGTCAGGTTTTAAACCACCGAGGTTTAAAAGTTTTAAACCGTTAAGGTCTATAGAATATGCAAATCTATGCCTCTTATGTCGCTTAACAACTAAAGCGTCTTATTAATAGACTAGATTGTGTATTCCTTCTCAAGTTATTATTTATTGCTTATTCCAACCAAGTGTCACAGGAATCCAAAGAACTTTCCAGGAGGAGTTTGAAAGAAATCGTGAGAAAAATACAAATTCTAAAATGGCTGACTTCCTGTTGGGCGGAGTCACTCAAACCAGTGTTAAAAATTTCCAAACTGATGACAGTCATGCTCATGCCAAATTTAAGGAATGTCAAAGCAACTGTGTGCTGACCATAAAGACCCTTGGATTTGGTTTAGTGTTGCGTCTCATGCAAATCAAATGTCCACCATTATGTCCTCATTTGAGATGTCCACTAATCCTTTAAAATTTATCGTCATATATGTCTGGACTTTATACCAACCAAGTTTCAAGGAAATTCAATGAACTATCTAGGAGGAGATCGAACGCGATCTTAAAGAATATGTGAAAAATTCCAAAATATCTGACTTCCTGTTGGGCGGAGCTAATACAAGCCAATTAGGAATATGTCTGTCATGATGAAGACAATGTCCCCACCAAAAATCGTGCATATCGGACAAACATTTTGGCAACTACAGAGATACACTCATTCAGAAATGACTGAATTGTTAATGCGAAGATTGTTAGTTATTTATTGAACACTGAATTTTACATGATTTTTTTCCCCCAGCATTTTTTTTTTTAAAAGCAACAAGTCACTTGGAAAATATGCATTAAAGTGATTTCTATCATGAGTAAGTTGGTTTTAGGCACTTGATTGTGCATCAGGATTAAGAATAAATTCTCTTAAATTCAGGATACCAGTGATAGATTTTCAGTCTAGGGATCGAACCAGTGACCCTGAAGCTGTGAGATGCCAAGTCTGTACCGCCCCTCTAGTGCACATAATGAAGTAAATCATTTTTTCGAACGCAGAACATCAATGATTCAATTTTTCCAATTTCTGTTTCTCACAAGATCGCTCTAAACTGATGTAAATAGAGAGAGGGAAAATAGCATTTGTTATTTATTACTAAATGACAAAATCTCTCAATATTTGTCTCAACGCTCTTTCACAACGATGTAAGATGACTCTTTTTAAGATCGTCTGCCAGCTGCCGAGAACATCTGTTAAGACTTAGTGAAGATCTAGACCCCCAAAAATGTCCAGCCAGAGGAAAATCTCTCTCTCTTCGTTTTTGGTAATGCAAGACATCCCTAGCAATCAAAAAAAAAAAAGAGATTTGTTTAAAATGGGGCAAAGCCAATGGAGCGTAATATAACACATGTGGGGGCCTCAGTAGCATGTGGCTTTCTGTAGGCACAGTACAGAGAAATCTAAAAATAAGCACAATAGATGTTTTTTCACTTTTTAGGTAAATAATATATATTTTAATATATACCATATTTCCATACTTATAGAACATTTCCATCAATCACTGTAATGTGACTAATTTTAAGAGTAGAAACAAGTTCATGTAATCAAATGAGCCTGGAAAACATATGCTTGCATTACATCATCTTCACTGATTAGAAAATTGTAATGCCCCTTGAAAACAACATGAAACCTACACAAACTGACACGACTGTAGCTAAATACCAGTTCCAGCTGGTATTAGCTGTCATAAAGACTGCCTTCTTCGATTTTGACGTCAAGTTGATCTGAGCCCTACGTTTATACAGCCACGGAAAAAAGAAAGTACAATTCCATACTTCAATTCCATGTTTGTTTGTTTGTTTTTTCTTACATCAGGACCTGCAATGATTGTGTGGTCCTTGTAACGTCTATTAGCGTATAAATAATCTTAGATCACAAAAACACATTTCAATACGTATAGTCATTTTGAACTCGAAAGGTTAATCGATATTCAGGAACCATTTAGGAAAAATAAGTTCATCCTATAATTCAGTAACGCCATTGTTATAACATTATAAAGACGCTGCGGTCGGAGAAGCTCGCCAGCGAAGCTCTACTTCCTGAGGAGGATGAAAAAGTTTGGCACGATATCATCTCAAACTTCTACTCCGAGAGCTCGTTGACGGGCTGTATGGAAAGGGAGCTCCTCTGCCTACAGCCAGAAATCACTACAGAGAATTGTGGAGGCAGCACAGCACAAAACTGGCGAGAGCCTCCCTGCCATTCAGGACATCTATCTCCAACAGTGCCTGAAGACGGCACACAGCATCGTTAAGGACCACAGCCGTTCAGAACACCAACTGTTCTCTTTGTTGCTGTCTGGAAGGCGATACAGAAACATGGCTGCACGGACCACCAGACTTAAGAACAGCTTTTATTACCAGGCCACCAGACTCCTTAACTCCAGTACCTAACCTAAACATCCTACAGTGTACTGTTTACCAATATACCACAAAACCCTGCTTTCTCTGTCTGCACTGTCAGCTGCGCAGCCATTAACTGATAACTGACACTAGTACTTAATTTGTCACTTTTCC
This sequence comes from Notoglanidium macrostoma, assembly GCA_030068235.1. NCBI lineage: Eukaryota > Metazoa > Chordata > Actinopteri > Siluriformes > Auchenoglanididae > Notoglanidium > Notoglanidium macrostoma. The sequence goes on along the minus strand of JAQQZR010000001.1, from coordinate 20,601,973 downwards.
CCAAAGTGAAATTACTGGTACTTACACATGTCACTTTCTCCAACGTGCAATTACTGTTATTTACACATGTCACTTTCTCTGGTGCTCGCACTAGACACCCCCCCCCCATTTATGACTTTTTAATTCCACCCCTATTCTTATTTTCTAAGTAACGCATTTCATGGTAATGTTGAGCTTGTTTTAATATACATTTGACAAATTGGACTGAACTGAACATTTAGAAACATCTTGTCTGTAGGACTTTATCTGCCTTTCACATTTCTCATTTCGGAGAAGTTCGAACGTTCAGTTCATTGATATTTGAGGGCACTAATTTATGCACGGCTCTCTTAAGATCCTGCCACGGCATCACAGTGGGGTTGAGGTCTGGACTTGGCCATTCCAGCACCTTGATTTGTTTTTCTTCCTAAGCCATTCTGATGTCAGTTTGCTGATGTGCTTGGTGTCATTGTCCTGTTGTGTGACTCACATTTGTCTCAAGAAAATCCTGATATAAAGTGGAGCGTTATCTCAATGACTGCAAGTTTCCCAGGTTCTGTGGCTGCAAAACAAGCCCAAACCATCACCCCTCCGCCACCATGACTGATGGTTGGTATGAGGTGTTTGTGATGTTTGGTTTTCACCAAACATGCTGCTGTGCATGACGACCTTGGTCTCATCAGTCCCAAGAATCTAGTTTCATAAATTTTGTGGTTTGTTCAGACGCAAATTCATCCTGTCATATTCTATTTCAAGCTAATTATGCGACTTCGAATGCCGACCGGCTGCACCAAAACTAATACTACAAAATGTGTAAAGGTTCAAGGGGGGTGAATACTTATGCAAGCGACTGTATTAATTTAAAGGTCTACATTGTGCATTCTTCCTTGCACGGGTCGGTGTTATGAATCAGCCAAAGTGTAATCAACGAAAATGCAACATAGCTCAAAACTCACTGCTCAAATCAAACTAGGAACCAAGGAAGGAAAATTGCTTTGATTGGCAAATTATTTTTGCACAAAAAAGAAAAGGACTCAAAAAAAAAAAAAAAAAAAAAAAAAACCCAGCAAGACTTGGCTGTTGGCCCAGGGGGAATATACGACACTACTGACACTAAGGCTGGCCAAAGGCATTGCAAGCAGTTTTATGGTGCTGAATATTGATTGAGCAGTGCAGACATTTGATAAACTTGAGCCAAAATCAAGACGTGAGAAATAAAATTAAACTGTAGGCTTTAATGCATTGTCAATATGGGCTCTGTACACCTTTCACACTATCAGTCGAAGGCTTACACACGGCAGGTTATGTATTTGTTTTATCGTCTTAAAGCCATTTCGGTCCAAATTTGTTTCTAAGTCAAATACATAGTGAATTTAATGGCCAAGTATAATTATTTGATGGTTGTTATTTAAAACAGCTTTTTGGGCCAATAAATCGTTCTGAGCATTGTACCAATAAAAAGGACTACATGCGTAATACACAATGCTGTGTCCAGATGCTGAAGTTTTGGAGTGAAACACGTCAGCAGGTGTGTTTCAGTGGATTAGAATGACCACTGGTCTAATCAAATTAAATGCGAAAATGTCTGTGGTGGGTTTAAGTTTGTCCTCAACTCGATACAAAAGCATAAAAAATGTAAATTACTGAAGAAGAAAAATGCATTCGGTCTCCTATTGCCCAGAGCTTAAGGCCAGTAAGCCAAAGTTCCTACTGGTAAAAACAAATCATATAGCCACTTACGGGAAAATGCAGACTGAATGTTAATTAGCAACATATAGTACCTGAAAATACACATTAATTAAGGTGTTGCAGCTCATCCACTTCAATTTACGATGTATTTTCCATTCTGAGATTCTTTTCTGTTTACCTTGTTTGTAAAGAGTGGCTATTTGAGCCGATGCAAACTGGGTGTGTTTTGTTTATGTGTTCAAGTGTAAACTCCAGCGGCTGTTGTTCATGAAAATCCCAGATTCTGAAATACTCAAACCAGCCCACCTGGCACCAAAAATTATTCCACGATCAAAGTCACTGACATCACTATCTTTTCCCACTTTCTGATGTTTATTGTGAGCCTTAACTGAAGCCCTTGCTTGAACCGCACTGTCACCACATGATTGGCTGATTGGATAATTGCATAAATGTACAGGTGTACACCTAATAAAGTAGAAGGCAAACATCTGCTAGACTTGACTGATGTTCAAAAAGACGCAGGAATTATGAGAAGATCATTCTTGATTGTTATCCCGAATCAGAATTTGCAATAATGAAAAAAACAGCAAGGCGAAATGTCATTGACTTGCACTGTCGCTTGGTTTTGTCTTTATCTAAAATATTTATGTGAACTTATCCAGCTGAGTGTGACCTTTTTGCCGTGTTTGCGCATCAATAATGTTTTGTCTTGATGGCATGAGAATGTCACTCATTTGAATCACACTCAGATTAACTCTGGTTTCCTGGTTACAGAGCTTAGCTACATTGAGATACTCTACATACTGGCATAATATTGGCCAATTAAATCTGTGAGTTAAACTTTGTGTCAATAATAAGTGCATCACTTTATCGTCTTTGGACAATTCAATGCATAGTGACATGGTGTATGGGACGTTATTCAGAAGCTTTGGGCAGTCAGGACTCATGGTAGGCCGAAACAGTGTTGCGGTCTCACAGTTCTTGGGTTCCTGGGTTAACTCTGAGATGCGTGGAGGTTTGCATGTACTCCCACATGACTTTACGGTGGATTGACAACTTGAAAAAGCCCTTAGGTGTGAATTTTGGCATTGTGTCTTGAAGATGACCAGTTGACCAGCAAGCTGAAGAGATGAAGAGTTGACCAAACCTTGTTGACTTTTCTAAAGCTGCCTTTGGTGCTAACTAGCTTAGACCTGCACCTACATTTGGGACAAATGTCTTCATTTAACTAATAACTTCTCATGTTTCTGTCTTCCTAACCTTGGAGGAACGCGATCCCTTCGAGAAACCACTTGAAATAAAAGACTGGACCCATGGCAGTTGTGCTTTAGGACTAAAGGGCAAGTCATCCAACCCAAATGCGATCCTCTTCAATCCCCCTCTGTCATGTTGTCTCTAATAAGCAATCATATGACACCCTGGATTCTGGAGAGTAAGCCAAACCAAATGGCCAACTGTCACTTAGGAGGACATGATGGATCACCTCGTGATAATGCGCCATTTTATCATCTGCCAAATTGGACACATGCTACGGATCATGGCAGTTGTGGACCGTGCACTACTGTACATGGCATTGATTGCTTTTAAAATGCATATTGACATCATTGGGAAAGGTTATGTGGTTCAGTGGCTGAGACCCAAAGGGTTGTGTTTGATTGATGGGGCGAAAAATGTTATGTGTATTATGCGGGAAAGTGCTCACACTCATGCGGTAGCAGGGTCTCGAGGGTGTGCGGGCTAATTACCCCTTTCACTCATGCTGTCAGGCAGTGGTTTGGGTGTCTCTTAATGTGAGTGCAGGAGGCATTAAAGTAACACAGGAGCCCAGTTTCTATAGATCGCTCCTGACCTCCAGAGCCTCTGGCCAGGAACTCGACCCCTGACCCGTTGGGCGTTCACGTTTAACGGTGGCTCTCGATGCTGACCAAGCTTCGAGCAGATGTGATCTATACAAAGCTTAAAATGTAATGATGTGTTTAGTGGCAACAAACCGGACGAAGGAAAAAAAAGCTCTTTCAATATTTGAACATTTGAATTGGTCACCAACTTCTTGGTCATTTTGCAGATCCTTAGCTTGAACCTGGATACCCTCTCAGAACCCTCAAGGGTTCAGTACCTTGAATACATACCTTTCACCTGGTAATATAGTGAAACTTTGAAAGTGGTCACCATTGACATTCAACTGTCAATCAGTGCAACACTAACCAATCGTGGGCATCTGTGAGCTCATGTAAGTAGAACAGGGCAGATACTTTCCTTCTTGTCATGTAAGGCAGCATAAAAGAGGCAGTTTGAAAAGATTTGTTGGCGTGTCAATTGGTAGTAGTCCTGTGATAGGGCTAGAAATCTGGCTAGTGGTTGGGAATTGGGAATAACAGTCTTAGAGATTTTATTGTTTGGTGATATTAGTTATATTCTGTTAGATTTCCCTCACACAATATCATCTAATTGAAGCTGATCCTTGCACAGCATCTCTATCCTGTGTTGTCTTTGATTCTATTATCAGAGGCTACCAGCCTGAAGACAAATCCATCTAACCTGTCCAGCTAACGATGGGTGAAAAATGGCTCTGCGCCACACACAGTGCGAGCACGTGTATGTATGTCTGTGTGCCCAGGAGGTAAGACAGAGGAGAGAAATACGGGGTGGGGATTGGGGATAATGGATCTAACATTGAGTGACAGCAGAGGCGGCAGTGCTTTATGTGGCTGAGGGAAAGCATGGAGGTCGACGACCCCTCCCTTTTTCCCTGGAGAGAAGCCCGGCTATCACTGGGGAATACACCATTATACTCCTCGTGGGTCAAAAAGAGCATGTCTGGTTAAGATCAGCTCTGTTTTCAGGAACAGGACCTTCCGGAGATTTCTATACTATACTGAACCATATTTATAACGTTATCTATAACATTGTGCAATGTTGATTTCACCATAAATTGTGACTGTCAAAAGAACACAGGCAGAAATCAGAGCCCACGACGTCCATTGAGAAATAAAAATGGTTGGCATGTTTATTACAGCAACATGAAAAGTATACACTCTTGCAGTGGGCTGAATAGAAACCTGCAGTGACTAAAAGACATCGGGCACGGCTTAGATGACCTGTCGAGAAATAAGCAGTAATAAGGAGTCAAAGAAATGTACACATCCTGCATTAGAGTCACTTCATGGACAATTTTGAAAAAAACATCATTATCCTAGCTACGTCACAATTACCATTTTTATTATCTTGCAACAAATATGCTTTAGACGAACATTCATTTCAGACCCTTTTTTTGTTTCTTAGTCATTGGCTACAGATTTGTAAGTTGTAGACTCGTGTCTTCTTGGTTCACGTTTCTTGCTTTAAGACATACAAACATGCTTTTTCGGAACATCTAGCTCCACCCACTTTTAGTTTATACTGTAGCTACTTTGCAATTTAAAGACATCCCCTTCCCAAAAGACACACACTTTCACATATTTGGACACAAACAACTTACTTAATATAATCAAAATAAAATTTACATTTAAAAAAAAAAAGAAAAAAAAAAAAGCCATGGTTGCCACCCCTCCCATAAATAAAACACTGCTGATATAATACTGTGTGTCCTCTCATGTGGCAAAGGTATAGCGACGGGTACTGTTGTCAATAGTAGGCGTGGCCTGTCCAGCTTTTTTAGTTAACGGTAGTGGCCAAAATGTATAGCTTACAGCGAATTCGTTTACCGTAAATGAAATATCGCTCTAATTGGTGTGGTGTTAGGCTTCGTACTTGCCTTATTAAGAGATTAGCGAAGCCAAAAAATCTCCTCCACTTCCTTTCTTTTTTCTTTGTAATGTTTCTGTACATGCTTATTGAGGGATTGTGTATAACAGGATAAAATAAAGCCACAAGTATAAGGTTTAAGACTTACTTGACGAATGACAGAAATGGCTTTTCAAATGAATACAGCAGCTTGTGTCTTGCTGTGTCGCTTGCAGTCAGTAAATAAGTGTCGTTAAGAGCGCTTGAGCTGGAACGGATGATAGATTCATTTGCTTACACTTTGTCTTAATATGGGAATGGTGTGAAAAAAAAAAATAACGGTAAAATGGAAAATGATAGAAAATTGTCCTTTTACCTCAAATAAATAGCAGATTTTAGCAACTTAAATTTTCATGAATTCTGTGGTTTTGGGTACACAGAGCGTTAATAGTCAGCTTTAACAATGACTCTGATCAAAACAAGTGTGATTATGATGTGTCCTAAATTATGTATGCTTTTCTATTTAATTGCAATACACCAAATAAGGAATAACTACACCATTAGCAAGAAACGGAAAAATGTCTCTTGGGTAATATTTGTACTATACTATTTGAGCCTCACTGGTGACATTCATACTTAACAGAAAAATAATACATGGCCACGACTTGCTAACTCCACAGAACGAGCTCGCCGATGAAATAATTAAATCTGGCTGCATAATAATTTCTGAAATCATATTGAAACTCAAATATGAAGACGGCTCTTTATTGATTTCTCCTCACCGAATTTGCAGTGAGCTGATTTTATATTAAAGAGCAATAGCGATCTTACCGTTAACGCCATCGTCTGTTCGACCTAGTTGTCGCCAATTATAGAACAGAGAACCGTTCCTTGTTTAGAGTTCTAGTTGCGTAGAAATGGACTTTAACTGAATTACGCGAGATGAACATTATACATTAGGGGAAAAGTGTTATCTCATTCTGTCGTGTTACGAAATTGTAATTATCTCATTCTCCTGCATGTTTGCTACTTAATTATCTCATTACGACATTACATTATGTGCGCAACTTAAATATCTTGTTCCGTGCCATTACTAAGTAATGACGATACCTTAATTATCTCGTTTCCTCAGTTTACGAAGATGTGGCTATGACCTAACTATCTCGCTCCTTCAAGTTACTAAGTCATGACCATAACATAATTATCTTGTTCCCTTTCATGGTGGTAATTATCTCGTTCCTTTAAGTTACTAACTTGAGGCTATGATTTAATTATCTCATTCTCTCACATTAACCAAGTCATGACATTAACTTAATTATCTCATTCCCTCAAGTTACTAACTTATGGCCAGGACTTAATTATCTCGTTTCCTTGCATTACTAAGTCATGCCCATTACTTAATTATCTCATTTTTCCACGACTTAACCTCAATCATCTTCCAACCCCACTCGTCATTCCCGCATGTTAGTAAGTCATGGCCCAGCATTATTTTGAATAAGTAACGATGTCATAAGTCGGATTCCGTAGTACTAAATAGAAAGTACATGGTTTAAAAGCAAGTAATCTTTTCTTAAGAATCCATTAAGAACGTACGTTTGACGTTCGTTCGTACAGAACCGGTACAAAAATAGCAGTGTTGTAAATGCAGGAAATCAGCAGGAACAGGTCTGTGATCACTCTTTCCCCAAAGTTACATGCACCAACACGAGCTTGAATACTGTGAATGAAATAAGGTTCAACCTCTGAAAGGTGACTTAACACAAAGCCGGACGTGTTGTGCCGACATTCACTATAGCTTTCAGTGGCATTGTTATGATAAATACTATGTACACTATATCTCATCATGATACTGCCTCTACCAGGAAGAAGAGAAAGAAACAGCACAGTTAGTAAGGCATCTAACGTCAAGCAGCTACAGCCACCACTGGAGTGAAAAAAGAACTGCGGTCACTGTCACTCGCTTAGAAAAGATGAAGCTTTAGCACCCATGCTACATTCCAGAGTTCTGCTATATCCCATGGCGGCGAGCTCCACCGATCGACACGTCTCGCATCTTCTTTTTCTTCTTCAGAAAATGAAATAACGTACATTACAAACATCCTACAGCGGTTTGTTCACTCGTTTGAAATCGACACTGTACACCTTTATACACTATGGTACAGGAGTGTAATTTGTCCTGCTGTAAACAAACATACGGTGAAGGACATGGTGTCCAATGTTAATGCTCAGAGCTCACCAAGGTAGCAAACTGACTTTGCCAGCTCTTGCCCAGTGTTTCACAGGGCAATCGGGGGCAACAGACTTTCAGACATCTTTACATCCACCTTGCCAATCAATGTCGGCCCAATATAATTTTGCCCATTGGGCTGAGATTGGGCCACCAGGGACAAATTTTTTAATCCAACTTCCCAACATTGGCCCAATATTATTATTTTATCCATTGGGCTAATACTATGGCCGACTTTGTCACGTTTAAATCCAGTGTTGGGCCCAACATTGACTAAATCTTATAGACGGAGAGCCAATCAAGCCACCCAAGCATCAGTTTGCTACCTGGGAAGAATGCATATATATATATATATTGTGTTCGTCAAAATGCTAAACACAAATAATGCTCCCATGCATTGTTGCGCTATGCGTAACATATTGCCATACTCAGGATTTTGTTAATTACTCTATTAATTCGGATTCAAGGCTCTCAACTTATCTATGGTGTAGGCTTTAAAACTTTAAAGGAATATTTCACCCATAAAAGCCACTGTTATCATTGATTATACGACAGCTGACGCCGTTATATCGTACCTGCCGTCCTTTATTTAGATGATTTTGCTTATAGAATTCCTTTAAAGTTCTCAAAGACACCGTGTATCGCATGTGTACCGTGGTGCTCTACCTATGCAGACGGGCACGTCTGCTTTTCTGCAGTCATGAAATGAAAACCAGCCCAAGATAAGTCAGTTTATAGGTCCACAGAAACATTCTCACTCGTGTTTTAAAAGACAACGGTGTGTTGCAGAAAACCCCTCCTTAAATATAATAACCATGACTAACATTTACCATCAAACATTAGCCTAGTCAGTACGAGCACTGACTGAAAAAAAGACAAGCCCCTGACATTCTCTACTAGATATTGTAGTATGGGACAACTCTTATCTTAGCCATAAATTAGCTACTCAAAGCAACGTTGCCTCGTACCATAATCTGAAACGCAAAATGGCGTTGCATTACATTTCCAGAAGACCGCTGGGCCTACGTCCGCTGGTGAAACATAATCTTATATTGCCTATAGTTAGGTAACCCAACCAGAAAGAGTGCCTCATTTAATTATTACTGTAGACCATTAAAAATGGCCAGTCTGGATAAACATCATCATGTGAGCCTGGGTTGCGATTCCCACTTTCTGTCTGCTATCCTGTTCAGAGCGCAACACTACAAGGCCCATACTGTGGCTCCACCCTTAGGTCCAAACCCATCCAGGCACCTTTTTAATTGATCTAAATCAATCTTTCAAAAAAAAAAAAAAAAAAAAAAAAAAATGAAGCAAAATCACAGGAAACGACAATGCAAATGACTGTACACATCTCACAATAATGTTCATAAATCATCAGAGTTTGTGTTTGACCATCATCCGTCTGGTCTGAATTTTCCACTGCTAATCGGTCTCTGGTTCCGCTGCACAAATTGCGAGCTCTTGGGCTGCAGCCAAACGTCCGGGATTGGGGGTTGGCATGGTGAAGCACTGTTCTGGGTTCCACACTGTCTCTCTTTTTCCACCTCTATCTGTCTATCAGCTTGTCCAGAGCTGTTATACTTGCACGTCGCTCGCTTGGGCATGCAGACTCTGGACGCTAGCGAGGATCTTCTTCTGGTGCCCAACGAGGGTCACACCCATCTTACTCAACTCACTGAAAGAGACGTCGGGGAGGGAGACAGAGACAGATAAAGAGTTAGAAATGGCATAACAGGCTGGGTTCAGCTTTTTTCTTTTTTTAATTCAGAGTCTTAGCCTACTCTCAAGGGTTTTATGTACCTTACACTGATGTAGATTATTGAATCTAATGTAACATAGCCAGCAGAGGTGAAGGTTTCCTTGTACTGGGCCATCTTTATGGCATCCAGCCACTCATCCACACTATTGACGCTGAACTCTGGGGTGATCGGGTCTTCCCTGCAAAGGACACGAACAAGCCGTACATCAACATACCGACGTGGGTAACGGTTTCACAGACAAATGATAGGGTATAGCATTATCTTTAATGCATGACAATCTTTAAGAGTGCCATCAAAGGTAACTCTCTTGATCAAGGGAGTTTCCATGAACACATCAACCCCCTAGAAGAAGAAGAGTGGTTTCCCTGCATAATGAAGTCACTTCCCTATTAATCATCCAATGGGTTCCAACTGGAAGCCAGCTCACACAGTAGGCACCATTTTGGGAAGCATAATGACTTTCCCATCTGGACGGCACCTGCCCACTGAGGTCCCTTATTTTGGGCAAATTTAAAGGAAGCGTTACACGCATCCCTCTCGGTCTAGGCAAGCCCATAATTCTGGTCACCAGACCGGCGCTCTATGACAGTTTCAACGTCCATGGCCTACCAAACCATTCTATTCTAAGTGAACTGTTTGTTTCAAGTGGACAGACTGATTTCCCCAGTATTTACCACACAGATCATTTAGATAGCTTATGCAGCTACACATTAGATCGCTTATCCAGCTCGTATTCAGGGTATATAGGTCTTTTTAATGTACCAAAAGCGATGGCGAAGATGCCGAAGAGTATGTCAAAGCTGAGGCCTGACACGGTTACTGTTTACTTTTCCTGCTCACCAGAAAAGAATTTGGTTACTAAGGCACCTGCTTGCAGAATCTCTGGTGCAAGCTATAGCACAGTGTATCCTGAGTTCCCCGAAACGTCAAGGGCACAGTTTCCACCAATCTCTCGCAGGGTACCATGTACACACAGCCATAACTTAGCATAGCAAATCCACCTACCATTGGAAGGTAAGAGGAAAACGGAGAACCTGGGAGAAATCCATCCAAGTTGAACCAGAATCTGGAGCTGTGAATCTGGAGCTCATTGCACCACCATGCCACCTCCTCCACTGAGGGGCACTGGCTTAATTGGTTAAAGGCTCTTGGTTACTTCTGCACTTACTTATTTATATACTTATACACTTATGGATATTTACAATCTTTCAGCATTCCATAGAGACGTGGAAATCGGTCGCAACATAGTACCCGACCTTGCGTTTTCATGTTTATGCTTTTATTTGAAATCCTTTTGAGTGCCAACGAAGTTTATAAGAATAAGGCTGCAAGAATGTTGTACCACTTTCACCAAATCCTTATAGGCATGTCACTTTCTTTTATAATCCCGTGTAAGTCTTCAGCTTAAACTATAAGAACGCTGGAAATGACATGAGGCTGAACGACAACATGACCAAAAAGGTCAAATTTCTCATTTCCTCTTGTGTTCCCCTAACAATTTAGCAATGATTTGACAGGGAATTAAGGCTATGGCAATTTACCAGATGGAACTGTTGGCCAGCTCTTTCAGGGCGCCGGGATTTCGGATCAGCTTGTCTAGCATGTTGACAATCTGGCTGAACTTGGGTCTCTCAGATCGCTCTTTCTGCCAGCAGTCCAGCATCAGCTGGTGAAGAGATATTGGACAATCCATTGGCGGCGGGAGGCGGTATCCCTCTTCGATTGCTTTTATCACCTAAGAGAGAGAGAGCGAGTGAGTGAGGATATATAGGTTTGGAGTTTAGCTGGGCAAATGCTGAATTTCAGTACTTAGCAATGGATGTTCTGTTGACCTTTTCAATTTGACAGTACATATTAACTGTTTAATAATCCATCCATCCATCCATTATCTATACCGTCGGGGTCGCGGGGAAGCTGGAGCCAATCCCAGCATCTTCGGGCGAGAGGCGGGGTACACCCTGGGCAGGTCGC
>JAQQZR010000001.1:20577220-20590521 GCA_030068235.1 Notoglanidium macrostoma | reverse complement strand
AGCACCCGGAGGAAACCCACGCATGCACGGGGAGAACATGCAAACTCCGCACTGAAAGGCACCCTGGGTGACCCGGGGATCGAACCCAGGACCTCCTTGCTGTATTAACGACAGTACTAACCACCGCACCACCACAATAATTTATCGTGAAATTCATGCAGACGCAACCACGGGACGTTGGGCACTCACATCTTGATTGGACATCTCCCAATATGGCCGCTCGCCATACGACATCACCTCCCACATGACCACACCGTAGCTCCACACGTCGCTCGCTGACGTGAACTTCCTGTACGCGATGGCTTCTGGCGCTGTCCACCGAATGGGGATTTTCCCACCCTAAACCGATAAAAGAAAAAGAAAAGAAATGTGAACTAGACACCAAACCATACCTCCTGTATAGTCATTTTAATGTTCCGTATTCTGCATTGGCACTTTTGTATTCAGGATCAAATAGAAGCTGCAGGTGTACGCAGAGTCGCGGATTGTTAAAACATGAAAACAGTCCTTGACAGATAATTTCCAAGTCAAAGTCAAATAAAAGGCAAACCGCCTTCATTTACATAGACAAATGAGAGCTGAGAGCCAAGGATGGGCTTTTGAAAAGGAATCCTTTATTTATTTATATCCACTTATATCCTGTATCAAAGCCCCAGCGCATGAACGCGTCGGCGTCCGTGTTTCCGGGAGTTTTCCGCTTGAAGCGATGGGAAACCGGCGACTTGGACGTGGAAGACACTTAACACGTGCATGCGAAGACAAACACAAACCACGCTCCTCAGTCTAATTAGCTCTCGTGCTGGAGAGCGAGATCTTGTACTCGGCGTTTCTGGCATTTTTGTTCTCTTTCCGCAGGAGCTCTGGTTAATGATGGCGAGAGAAGAGGAGGACTGGAGGACAGCATGTCAGCCACTTCAGGGAAAATGGTACGGCATGGGGCACGGAGAGGCCAACTTCCACTCGCGCAAACATATCATTAACACACGACACTCCTGAGACACTCGCACGCTCCAGGCCTCCCTTAGGCGAGTTCTTTTCTTTCTTTACAGAATCCCACTCCTTTGTTTCCAGTCTCCACCTCATTCATATCACCATTTGTGGAATTTGGGAAGGAACGTGAACACCGAATGAGGACGAGGAACCGCGTTTTAAACCGATTTAAACGCTATTGTCTATATATATATATATATATAACTACATATTATATAACTCCTACTGAAGCTGAGGAACAGATCAGGCGACCTACACGTGTCGTGTAAGCGGCTTCAGGGTCGTCTTCTAACACTCGGGACAAGCCGAAATCCGAGACTTTGCACACCAGGTTGCTGTTGACCAGGATGTTCCGAGCAGCCAGATCTCGGTGGACGTAGTTCATGTCTGACAAGTACTTCATCCCGGATGCAATTCCGCGCAGCATTCCGACCAGCTGGATAATGGTGAACTGACCGTCATGCTTCTGAAAAAAAGAAGAAGAAAAAAAAAAAAAGATCTAAACTTTCATTAATATCTCACAGGAAACTACGGACTTATTATTCGCGGGGAAAATACGACGTTTGTCGTTTTCGACATCCCGTTGGGCGATAAAATTGGTCAGCTCAATCAATCTTGTTGGGATGCTAAAGTCATTTGGAAAGTGCCCGTAACGATGGTACGTTTCACAGCCGGTCGCTGTTTTACACAAGCTTGTAGGTGTAAAACCATCTGTTTTTTGTCACGTCTGTGTTGAGAAAATCGTTTTTAGCCCGAAACCGGGAGCTCGGAGCAATTAGCCTGATGTGTTCATTTGCATATCGGACCTGTGAAGTAATCTGGTTAAAACGCCTCTCGCTGAGCAATATCAATCCCGGACACGGAGTTGTATTTCACAGAGAGGCGAGTTAATTTCGCCTCGTCTCATAAACACGGTTTTGTTTTATTGAATGCTCGGCCTCCTCAGCCATCACGCTTTGGTTTTCAATCTCACTGCAGTGGTTACTGTAAGAACAGCTGCGCGAGGATGAGTGTGTGTGCGCGACACAGAAAGTGCGCCACTTGTTTTCGCTAAATTGATCTGCGCTCTAATTAAACACATGTAGCCCGGGCAGACAGGCTATGAGCTATTAGCCATAAAAAAAAAAAAACCCACCCATAATTACGTTAGCTTTTTTTATGTCGGCTGAAGTGGTATTTATGGTGTTCATTAGCCCGCAAAAAGGATCGGAAAAAGATTTCACAACGAGCCTCTTTTTTTTTTTTTTTTCCCTGGCCCAAATTTCATTTTCATTTGCTCGAAGTGTGGGCAATTAAATAGGGAGCCTGCTCCAAAGAGGGAGGAGGGGGAAGACAGAAAGATAGAAGGGAAAAAAAAAAAAAAACATCCGTAATAAAATTACGACGCCGATCCGTCCGAGGTGATACAAAAGCGGCGATAAATCCGGTTCGATGGAGGACGGACACGTCCGAGAGGATTTGCATTTAGGTCTTATCATAAATCCGCCGGATTTCGTTCGCGTTCTCTTTTTCGCATCGTCCGTAATGTTCCTATCACTCCCTGACGCGTGTTAAGCTTGGACGGCCGTTTTGCGCATCAAGGACGTACCTTTCGCCGGTGGGGAAAAAACGAGAGTGCGTTCATGATGACATACCTGGTAAAACTTTAAGCCGTGTCACGCGTTAAACGTCTGATACGTCTTTATGATATTTGGAATAATAATAATAATGATAATGAAAAGCTTCTAACCTTTAAGAAAGTATCCAAGGATCCGTTCTCCATGAACTCGGTTATTATCATCACCGGCTTGCCTGCGAACATAAAAAGAGAAATAAAACGTCGGCCGCTGCAACATACTCCATTGAAAAAATAAGAAGAAAAAAAGATACTCCTCCGCCAAGCCACAGAGATATAAATCACTGTAATGGCGTCATTAATCCTACAGCAGAGGGATAGTAAAGAAAGGATGGATGGAGGGATGGAGAGACGAGTGTAAAGCCTGAGCCACGCTTCCTCCTCCCCATGGAAACTCTATTATTCAGTGTGAAGGATCCCTGTCAGAGACCTTGACCACCCGCAACAGTGCTTAACAGTGCTCTTGGTCTGGTCGCTGGTTCCTAACGGACACTCGGGGGGAAAAACACAAAACAAAACAAAAAGTTTGAAAACACCTAATGCGATAGAAACGTTGGAAAGTTGCTTGCTACTGTACGTTACAACGTTCCTGTGAATGAGCCGTTACTATAGAAACGAGCTGCTGTTGCAGGGAATCAATCATCACCTTCTGACCAATCAGACTTGTACGGCAGGAATGTGATAACAAATGATAATAAGTTGCCTTATTGGCTTAAATCCTGAAGAGAATTTGATTGACAGGTAGACTAGTCACATGACCGTGTAGAGTCATCAAATGAGATGGCGACATTATTTTCACTGCTAATGACAAGCTGGACGCTGTGTGTGTGTGTGTGTGTGTGTGTGCGCGCGTTGATATCCTCCTTAAGGTATTTATTCACATCACATGATTACGAGATTACACATGCATCAGTACTAGCATACTTATAAAAGGTTTAATTTATTGCACAAAAACACTATGTATATTTATGTGTGTGTGTGTGTGAGACGTGCGAGCGATTGTCCCCGTCTCCCACTTAATACAAATCCGTGCTACACCTGATAAAAGGTATAAATCTCTCCACTCTGGCATGTGGTGCAAATAGAGGTCAGGTTTGTTGGCATGTGCATACATGTGTGTGTGAGTGTGTGTGTGTGTGTGTGTGTGTGTGTGTTGTGGCGGGAGGTCGCAAGCTTTGCCGGAGCATCTCCTCGTTTCACATCAGCCCAAATTAAATCACTATCTCACTGTGATAAATGTCTCTCCAGACACCTTACGAAAGAAAAAAAAAAACCTTTTACCTTTCGCCGCTAGAGTGATGTAGCTGTCATGTGGCTGAAAGAGGTTTGCACCCCTCACGCGGACACACACGCACACACACACACAGAGCGTTCTAGGGAATGACATGGTGGTCGGCCAACCCTGTGTGTGTGCAAATTAACAATCTGCTTAATAATCACAAATTCCTCACAAACGACGCCGCAGCATTTCCGTGCAACTTTGCTACCAGTTTGATGATTACATGTTAATGAATGGTATTCGTGAGTATGTGATGTTTTGCGGTGGCTCCTGGTTAATGAGATAAAAGCGCGCAGGGATGTTCTCTCGTCCTGTAGATTCAGGAGCGCTTTGTCGTAATGGCCGCTCTGGCAGATGGACTATTGATTTTACTCCAGGTGTTAAAGTCACGGTCCAGAAAGCAGCCACCTTGTCCACGCTCTTTCCACTTTCAGCACTCGTCTCCAGCTTCGAGAAAAAAATAAAATCATTTCCATGTCCAACGAGTTATTTTATCTCCCCGTTTCATCAGTGAGCCTAGCAACGACTCCAATGTCTTATTGATTCCCTGAATTCATGAAGCAAAGATATACAGTATTTAGTGATTATATACTCAATATTTGCCTCACAGACTGAAGCACTTCTTTTTAACCTAGCCTGGAAATATTATAATGTTACTATGGCGATTGTATAAAGGGTTTTACTATGAAAACGAGCTACGTCCAAATTGATACGTTTTAGATTCAAAACGGCATTTCAATACGAAAACGATCTCCGGCCAGATGAGCCTCTTAGCCCCGTGTCAGAAATGATCTGCGCCCTTGCTAACACAACTGAAAACGCATATCACGTGACCACGTACAACGGTATAAACAGGAAGCAGATTGTCTACTCTCATCACGTGAAAGGAGCGTGACGAATCCGGGAAGGATACATCGTGACGAATGAGACTCGAACGGGGAGTCTGCGTCATCGTTTCCAAAACTCTACGTTTCTGACCGTCCACACTAAAAGGTTTTCAAGCTAAATCAGGGCTCGACTCGAACACTCTGGTGTAGTATGAATGCCAGGCGTACACGTTAGCTATGCGTTTTATCTCTGCACCAACTATCATGGAGAAGTGTGAGTTGTTTGTCTAGCAGGAGGCTCAAACCCCTCCCCTTTCTCATCGCCCTGCTCACCAGCAGCTAAACACGGTGTCCTGACTAATGTTATAACAGACTTCTGGTGATAAAATACTTCATTTATTTATACTAAAAGTGTCAGATAAGTCGATTTCTATTCCGTCAGGTCTTAAAGACATCTCAATGATAAATAATATGTATCCTGATATATAGGGTCGTTTCTCGGTCATACAGTAATGGTGCGTTAAAAAAAATAGATTAATAAATACAAAATATATAACATTCACGGTACATTACTTGATGTCCATATGTATTTTTATGTTTAAAAAACATTTTACAAAATAAAAAAAAAAATCACATCACTGAATATCTGTATAGAAAAAAAAAATCTTTTTATTTATAAAAAAATAATAATAAATAAATGCAAACATGTAATACCGAAAAAGCGTTAAACATTTTACAATTTAATTTAATATGATTATAATTAAAAAAATTATATGAATTTATATCCATCAATTTATCTTTGAATGTAGAAATTGTATTGCTGCTGAAAATATTTTCTGGACATTATATAAACGTTCGTATAAATGTTTTAAATAATGAGTAATCATTTCTTTTAAAAAAGCAATACATATATATACATTCATATATTCCAAATGTGTGTGTTGAGCAAAAGGGATTTTTTGCGAATTGCTGTGCAACACATGGGCTGTTCTACATAAATAAAGTGAATTGACTTTTTATTTTATTTATTTATTTTTTCTTTACAAGCCCATAATCTGCTTATTAGCCTGCCATTATCATTTTCCTTGTTTGTTTGGTGCCAGAAAAAAAAGCCTGGTTAAGCTTGATTCTAGAAAATCAGCTCCTTGAAACGTCGAAATATTTTTCTCTCCCACAGCCCTATCGAGATGAAGCCCGAGTCCCGGATGTCTTTAACGTCCCTGATGATAGCCGCCTCCAAATTGAATGTTTCCAGATTAGTCGATTGTGGGCGCATAAAAGAAAAGCGATGGAAGCGATAAGCGCGGCTCGACGTTTTTCTTTCTTTCAGTCTTTCTTTCTTTTTTTTTTTTTCCTCCCCCTGACGTGCGAGTGAAAGGGCCATCCTCGAGCTTTTCTTTTAACGTCGCGGCAATCTGCATAAGAATGGGGGGGAGGGGGGTTTCAATCAGAGCAGGAGCGCTGGTTTAAAGCGTTATTCTGCTGAAAGGGTGGTGATTGGGGATGCGCAATATGCAGAGCTCTGAGGAAAACACACACACGCAATTGGGCTTCTGTGGTTATGCCTAAGATTCTCATACATTAGCATAATTTTTCTCCATAGACACAGCCCTGAAATCATTACTGTCCTTTTTTTTTTTGGAGTTTCTAAGCAAATACTGACCACAGACAATTCGTATTATTCAAATTGTTTTCTTTTTAAAAAAAACACTCACATCACTGTTTTAACTCATGCGGTCTTTCTTTCTTTCCCACTTCCTGTGTATTCACCTTCACACGTTCACCAACATGCTTTCGCATCTCCTTTCATTTTTTGACAGATTTTCTCAAACTCAAATATGCTACCATTTTTCGATACAGCATGGCCTGAACATGTGGTTTCCATTTTCAACTGATGTAAGCATTCGACATGATAAAACTGCGTAAAACTACTTCTCTGTGATCCGTTCAGACTCTTTAGCGTCATATAACCAAGCAAAAGCTGTTGCGTCTGTCAAGGGGTTGTGATTCTGAAGTGCTTTTTGAATTTGTAAATTCTGCCCTTTGTTGTCACGCAGCTCTCTGTAGTCCTAGACGTGTTTTTGAATCCTGCATTCACCCACTAGACTAAACACTACCGTGTCCTCACACCTGTAGCCATGAACTCCCGAACCACGGAAACGCAACTTCAAGTGTGATTTTTTTAACGCATCTCATCTCACCTCATGCGTTCCAGAAGAAAAAGCTTATCTAAACGTGTAACCTCGTGAATGTTTAATACAGCCTAAACGCCTTGTCGCGCGCTCCAAATTCTTTCCGCGAGACGTTAAAAGCAGCGCTTCCGTTAATGAAAAGCAAACCTGATTTACGCAAATGCCGCAAACCCGTGCCGACGAAAGGTCGGGATTTGCATTCGGCATTAGAGAGCGCGCGTGAAGGAAGAAAACCTGGCGAGAGACCTCAGCGCTGAATATTTACGACGCTCGAAACACATGCAATTAACTACTTAATTAATCGCATTAATGCGGTCATACATATGCATGCGTCTTCTGTCGGGCTCCG
The DNA here is from genome assembly GCA_030068235.1 of Notoglanidium macrostoma. NCBI lineage: Eukaryota > Metazoa > Chordata > Actinopteri > Siluriformes > Auchenoglanididae > Notoglanidium > Notoglanidium macrostoma. The sequence goes on along the minus strand of JAQQZR010000001.1, from coordinate 20,583,269 downwards.
TAGGGTAGAAATTGATACAGGGAGGAAAAAAAAAAAAAAGCACCAGCATTCCCACATAAGCCAACTCATTCGTTATGCATGCCTCCATCGCTGGGTTTTGACTGTAGAAAAAAAAAAACTTTCCACGATTATGCCATTCGTATACCCGAACAAGAAAGTCCGCTAAACTCGTTAGCAACAAGTCACAAACCTGCACCATACACTCTACGGAAATAAAGCTTTCTCAAGCATTCTTTGGATAAAGACGTTCTCTCTTGTAGAGAACTAGCTTGTTTTAGGGCTCTACGTAGAACCTTTTACATATGGATTCGTTTAGCCTGGTTGACTCGAACCTTCTCTACGTTTCTTTGCAAAAAAGGAATGTGTCGCATTAGCGCCACGACAACAAACACGTTAACTTGAGCTTAAGCCCAATTACCGTCATTAGACTGGTACACTAATGCAACATAGTGAACAACAGTTAATGACCACTGAAACAAATAATGCGTATATCACTTACATTTGGTGACCACCCCCTCCAGCCGGATGATGTTCGGGTGATCGAACTGGCCCATGATGCTCGCCTCGCTGAGGAAATCGCGCCTCTGCTTCTCTGTGTACCCCGCTTTCAGACTCTTGATGGCCACATAGATCTCTCGCTTGCTTGGCAGCTTCAGACGGCCGCTACACACCTCGCCAAATTCCCCTTAGGAGGAAAGGTGCAAAGTCTTAGTGCTGATTTGACAGAAAAGGAGTAGAACGAGGCACTCTGCAGGTGACTATTTGCTGGGTAGCTTTCGGTTTCAAACTGAACCGTAATAACGAGATTAAATTCAGAGAACTTTTATTAGCGGACAACTACATCTCTATGATGTCGCCTGTTTGAGAGGGGTAAAGAAATGTCTGTAGGACTTCTTGGATCAACTCAAACGACGTCCAGACTTGTACCTGAATCCTGGACTAGGAAAAGTGTGGATTAAGGGCCAACGCATGTTGAAACGTGGTGGTGGTAGTATCATAGCTTGGCTTTGTATGGCTACCAACGGAACTTGTTTTTAATAAAAAAATTTTACTTTGATGATGGTGGTAGGATATTTTTGAAGCAAAGATCCTTGTCCCAGATGAACAGCCAACCTGACCAGACCCACCTACGGAGTTTGAGACTGTATCACTGGCCTGGGTAAGTGCTACTATGTCCCTAGTCACATTCTGATGTCTACGTATCCTTGCCAAGATTTTATTACTTTGTAGCCTGTTCCCAAGTTTATGGTCTCGTGTACTTTGGACTGTTTCCCGTTGGTGTCCCTTTTCGGATCTTTTTGAACTTTGTACAGATCCGACCAAATGCTAAGCTTGCTCCTGTTTTTGGCAAAACTCTGGCCTCAAACGTACTGCTAAAGCAACTATGGAGTTTTTCTAAGGTCCTACGTTGTTAACTGGACAAATCGACTGACCAATCTGACCTTGACCTGACTACAGAGAAGTTCTAAGCCTGGCAGTTATTTGGGGGAATTTTCCCCTATTTTCTAGCCAACTCGGTCACTCGCCAATTCCCACCCACCAGCCAGCTTTCCCCAATCATATGACGGGTACTAACCGATGAGGGTGAAGGCTAACGTACTTCCTCCGAGACATGGGAAACCAGCCAACCGCATCTTTTTCAAGCGCATACTGCATCATAACACTCTAAAAGGGAACACTTCCACACTTGAAGCCAGTAATTACTGCTTTATTTAGTTTCAAAGCCAATATGCCAGCATCAATGAATAAGGACTACATATGTAAGTTGCTGTATATGTCACTGTAAGCATGACCCAGATCTATTAAACTGAGCTATGCAGGCGCTTCCCAAACCTCACACGGCGAGCCAGTACACGGTCTTGGGGGTTGATATTTCACAAAGCAGTGGCAGTCCTTTGTGTGTGAGGATAAGAGGATACAGACATGCTGTAATTAAACATCTCAGTCTTTGGCACAGTAGTTTAATGACTGCATTTGTGTCTTAAAGTAATTTCTTTAGAGGCACTTCAGTTTGCAAAGCGAGACCTTGAGAGAAAATGGCTCATGCAAGTTAATATGCTGACATAAAGGCTGAACATGTTCTTGTATCTTCTCGGAACTGAATGACTTGGCGGTAAACGGGTTCCTTCATTGTCAGACCGCGTGGCACGTTTTTTGAACAGCTACAGTTACTGTCGTCAGCTGGTATATGGAGCTTAAATCGCATATTTCAATGAAATGCCTGGAGTTCTTGGATAGCCCGTTCATTTTATTCACTGCCACCTACGTTACTATCTTTAGTCTAACTAGTTATTGATATTGTAACGTGATAATGCGTTCCCGTTGACTCTGAATATGAAACAATTCAGAAACGTCAATACTGGTTTGCTAAATTGCGGTATGGCACCAAGTCAAAGGGGGTGCAAATCAGTCCGTACCAGAATGACGGAATGAGAAAATACAAACACAGTGTCCGCCGAAACTTTTGGCACCCTTCATGAAAATGAGCAAAAATGAATAATGGTACCAAGCAATAAGGCGATTTGTCCATAGAGGATCTTGCAGTACATTTTAAGAGCTCCGTTATGTTTGTTCATGTGGAGACTGAGAAGGTCATTGCAAAGTTTATGTGTGTTGATTCAGCTCATCGTCTTATCAGTAACGGCCTGTCAACACAAATAACAGCATTGCCAAATAACTGTAAATATAAACACTGTATACATACATAGAAGCGTTTTATATGACTCACCGGCGCCAATGACCCTTTCTATGCGAATGCTGGAGGCGTCGATTTCTTTAGCGAAATCGCGTATGGCTTGATTTGGGTCCTCGTAGGTATGTGGATGGATGTAGGTCCGACTTCCTGGCAGTTTGACTGCAACGACAGCAAGAAATGAGTCATCTTACATTTACGGGTCACTGTGTCGATTAATGTTGTCAGTCATTAAGGCCATTTTAAAATGCCTGGACAGCAGTTCCTGAGAAATTTCCGCCTGTTATTAATATATAAGGCTTTCATACACTTATTCGAAGGGTAAAACTCACCTTGACTTAACACTAGCAGGCGTTCACGTGACACGTTTACGGTTTTTTATAAGCCGGGAAGCTGTAATCGGAAATGGTTCCCTAAGAAAAAGTACCGTAAACGCAAGACGTTTCCACAAAAATCGGCGCCTATATATTTTTTTTTAACAATGATGTTGCTTCTAAATGCGACCGCTCTTTTGACAGTCCATCAGGGGAACGGGTTTTACCTCTGCCGTGCTGAAATTGCATCTTCTCCTCGTCGGGATCTTGCTTCGCTTTGATATAGCCGCAGTGTCTGTAACACATGACGTATACATAGAAAAAGAGAGATTTCAGTGATAGAATAGTGATAGATAGTTTTAAAGCTGGTGAAATGAACTATAATACTGCAAACAAATGCAGACTCAGAGACGTGTTGCTAACCAATGGGATGGCTCAAGTGTTTTAGAAAGGGATTTTTAAGCAATACAGTGTCTAGAGTTTACACAGAATGGTCCAGTGTTTGGCAGAAACAACCGCGCTTTACAGCAATGGTAAACTGTAAAGCGTCTCAAAATGTATAACGTTGGCACAACAAACAAAAGCGCCAACAACAGTTCACACTCTGGATTATACTGGTGAACAGAGATGTAGGAGGAATTGGAGCTTCTCATAGAGAATCATTCATGAGTTGCTTCTCTGTCCTCCGGGCCGCTGGGAAACGGCTAGCTAAAAAGCATGCTCTCCGTCGATAAAGATATCGAATTTAATTTTCATTAGCAATCTTCATAGAGTAAACTCCCAGCAGGCTATAATTAAAAAAAAGAAAAAAAAAAAAGATGGATGTCAGGCCTAAACTCCGTGCTGATTATAGCCTATGGCAGACACCAGCTTATTGTTCTCAGATTTTTCGTTTTTTCAATTATTTTTCTTCATGTTGTAGACTAACACGGACGGTACGATTTAATTGTATCGATTTTTATTACGCAGGAGCTCATTAGTACAGGCTACGGCGCATGAAAGGGTGGAAAATAAAAGCAACAGGACGCGATATGACGTCCTCGGAGACGTGACCGTAGCACGGGAGGACGAGTGGATCTTTTATTGCGTATGAGGATTCGTCGTTGTTTCAAATCCTTGTATTTAATAACTGATCAAATAAAACGGCTCTTGGTACAAGGCTAGGTTTTCTTGACGTGGAGATAGGAATGAACTGAAAACGTCCAAAGTGTCATTTGTTTTCTACGCCAGCCCTTGTTTGCATTAAGTGCTTGGCTCTTGGGTTTGAAACGGCTCCTTGCTTGTAATTCCGTTGGACGTGTTGCTCTCGGCATATGTTCATCCTAATTTAAAGCACATAAATCACTCACGGGTGAAGGAGGACAAGAAAAGGAAGGGGGAAACAGAAGATGATTGAAGCAGAGATTACCGTTTCCTCGACAGGTACGGAATTAATCATGACATTGTTTACTAACAGCGTGACGTCTGAACGTGAATAATTAGTATGGAAATGTATTCAGTCCCGGCGATAAACACGCACAAATGCACGCGACGCAGACTAATCTAGAGGTTTTCGTGTCAACATTTTAACAGTTTGTGTGCGCGTTTTTGTCCGTCATGAATTTTAATTTTTCAAAATGAGTATTTTCTACACATCTTGAGACTGACTTTGTCCCCCCCACACACACACACTTGCAGACAAAAAACACTCAAGGGGATCCATCTGTCCAGCCAATTAGTCATGTTTACATGATTTCCAGCTGGTGTTTGAATCAGTCAAATAAAATCAGTATCAAACTGGAGTTGAGCTCTAGTGCACCTAGTGTGTTTGTAGCAGTGCGACACTCCAGCTAGCAAGCCGTATCCAGAACTTTCCAACCACGACACTTCTTCATTTCTCCTCATTATTGACAAACCGACACCTCTACTACTACGTCCGTGAAAAGAAATATACACAGACATAAAGCAATCTCAGATCGCTAAAACTTCTGCAATGGTTTCCTGATTAAGGATACCCAAATTCCAATATACCATCAGACGAGTAATGCCAATATAGTACCCCTTCAGCCGTGCTCACAATTCCTTCCAACAGAACTGCGCTTCAGCAGAATTCAGCCCTCCTCTATTACTCTCTCCTCCTTTCAGAGCCGTGCAAACGCCATTTGCATATCAATTTAGTTTTCTCCCAGAAACATGCTGTCAGTCAAGAGTCATTTTTCATGCGACTGCTGTGTCTTTTTCTCCTGGGGAACTCGCCCCTGCTGTTACCTCAGCATGCTAGGCGGTGTTCCTGCAGGTTTGTTTCTGGCCCACATGCTCCCTATATCTCCCTTAACTTTTCCTTCCTCATCTCTGCCTCTCCCTTCATCCGCTCGAGTAATCACCTCCCATTTCTCTACTTCACCACTCTATTCTCTTGTCCAGATCCTGAATACCAATGCCATTACATGAAAGAAGGGAGAAAAAGAGCCCAATGAGAGCAAAATCAGGCTAATATGGTTTAACTATGGTTTTACCATGGTTATTTTGGCTTAAGTATTGTTTGACTGTGGTTTTACCATTACTATTATGGGTTTTCTATGGTTTTAACATGGTTTAAGTACTGTTTTACCATGATCGCTTTGGTTCAACTATGGTTCAACTATCCATGACTGATATGGTTTAAGTATGATTTTAGCATGGCTACTTTGGTTCAACTATGGTTTTACCCATGACTACTATGGGTTTACTATAGTTTCACCATGACTTCTACAGGTTTGCAATGGTCTTACCATGGCTACTTTGGTGTAACTTTGGGTTTATTCTGGCTATTATGGTTTTCTATAGTTTTACCATGGCTACTTTGGTGTAACTTTGGGTTTACTGTGGCTATTATGGTTTTCTATAGTTTTACCATGGCTACTTTGGTGTAACTTTGGGTTTATTCTGGCTATTAAGGTTTTCTATAGTTTTACCATGGCTACTTTGGTGTAACTTTGGGTTTACTCTGGCTATTATGGTTTTCTATAGTTTTACCATGGCTACTTTGGTGTAACTTTGGGTTTACTCTGGCTATTAAGGTTTT
>JAQQZR010000001.1:20540982-20575123 GCA_030068235.1 Notoglanidium macrostoma | reverse complement strand
GTTTACTGTGGCTATTATGGTTTTCTATAGTTTTACCATGGCTACTTTGGTGTAACTTTGGGTTTATTCTGGCTATTGTGGTTTAACTATGGTTTTACCATGGCTACTATAGTTTAACTATGGTTTTACCTTGGCAACTTTGGTTTAACTATGGTTTTACCATGGCTAATGTGGTTTAACTATGTAAAGACTGTTGAGACCATTAAAAGCTTAATGTTTTCCAATATTGGCTTCACCTCATTTTCTTTTTTTGCCCGGGGGTGTATGATTTTTATATATTTTTTTACAATGGTTAATATGGTATAACCATACTACTTTTGTTTAGCTATGGTTTTGCCATGATTTTCAAACAGCTACTATGGTTTTACCATGGCGACTAATGTTCAGTCATGGTTTTACCATAAGAACTATGTCATATATTGCATGAACAAATCATTACTATTCAATGACTAATCGTCTCTGGTGTAAATTACTGCCCATTAATGCTAATACGTTGCTAGGGAATCCTTATATTTATAGCCGGCTACAGATTATCCTATAATGTTCTAATAGCCTAACAAATCTACTAATTATTAATTTTATTAATCTAATAATTCCATAGTGTACGGAAAATTTTTCCCTGTTGTTTTGACTGCCCACATCTTTGTGAATAAAATTTGAAAATAAGAGAAAAATACAGGACACGCAATCTGAAACTGTTCCGCAATACAGAATCTCTGCAGATCCTCTAGGGTCCTAGGTTAGCTCACGTGGACCGTCTTGAACTGTACGTACTTAGTATCTTTAAATACAGCCGGAAAAAAAATGCAGTACTTAAAACGTTAGCCAGGATTCAAGAAGGAGGCTGTTAACTTCGAGAATTGCATTGCGTCTACGGTGCCTACATTTTGTGGGTGTTGAATACTAGTGTATGAAATCGATCTTCCCATGCTAGTGCCGAGTGAGGCCGTGATTTTGATCAGGAAAGCCCTTGCCTTTAAAGTGAAGCCTTAAATCTACAGCAGAGACAAAAGTGAAATGGAGAAATGAGCAGATCAAATGCAGAATCTCAGAAAAAAGAACACCTTTAATAATGTGCTGGAAGCACAATAAATATGCATGGGGTGGGCCTTTGAAGGTGTATGGATGAATAGTCGTGAATATGGATCTAATGGATGTTCAAAGGAACATTGAGAGGACTCCTCGAACATAATGGCTAGAACTCTGAGAAACCGGTGCCGACAGATACGAAATGGCACAATGGAACAAGTCGTCTTTCGATATACTCCACTGGACAAGAAGGGTTTTATTGGGTCAATAAAAGAATGCTGACCACGGAGTCAGAAACTGATATAGTGGCGAGTGTTTTGCGGCGGAGACATAAAAATGGACAGCGGAAACATGAGGGAGGGTCGTGGTATCTCCTGCTGGCACTGCATTCATCTCCATTAAAAGCTCCCCAGCCTGATGTCCTTGCCAGCTGTCTTGATCTGGCTCTCAATTAGGGCAAAAAAATGGTTTCGGATATTCCCATGCCCTTTCCACACCACCCCTTACGGATCATGGACTGCACCAAGATCGTCTTGTAATGGCACTCATTTCATATATCGAGTACGGTCAATCTTATTTTAGAGTGGACAACTGTCATGACTGGAAAATCCATTGTGCTCATGAATTAATGGGTAATCAAAAACGCTTTGATGTGATGTACAAGGCTCAGTCGAAAAAATGGAGTTTCCTCATGGGAAACTTGTCAGTCTTTAACCAGAATTCCCATCCTCAATGAAAACCGCTTGCTAAATAAACGACAGCAGACCGTAGACGGGTTTTAAATTTTAACCATTCTTTATATTTGACACGGGCATCCAAGGGCTTGCTAAAAATGTTTTTTTTTTTTTTTTTTTACTTTTGAACAATTTTATTAAACGAATTAGGTAAAAATTAAAACTCAAGCCCAACGTTAAGTGCACAAGTAGGACAATATTATCATTCCTTTTAAAGTTCATGAAAAGCCTTTTTTTTTTTTTTGCATGGGAAAGAAGACGGCCTGCTCAGAGCACGGATTTCAATTCTTACGGACAAAATCATGAATTGAATTAAAGCAGATGAGTGCTTATCCTTCAAGCCGTGGGCATGCTTTCTTTACAGGAGAGCGCTTTTGTATTGATGACTTGATTTCATTGATTTAACTCAGAATAGGGATTTAAAAGTGTGGTCGTATACCCTGTATCCCGAACACGTTCCGATTTCGGTATCTTGTGGCTTATATAAATTTGCACACTATTGAATGCTTGCTCTTTGACATCAGTGTCAAAAATCAAATACAGGTTCAAACAAATGAAGACACCGTTCACTTTGTTTTTGTGAAATTCCATTGCTTTATTATCACCGTCACTCACCGTCAGATGATAGATTTCAGCTTATAATTTCAGCACCTGATGTCCATGTCCGCCTCAATGAGTTAAAAACCTGGCTTTACTTCCTTTCTGCTGAAAGGCATGAAAGACGAGCTCTTGAAAGGGTATGACGAGACACCACATCCACCGATAATGCCTAATTGTCCGATTTGATTACTAGAGACGATTCCTCTTACACCAATAAAGCAGTGACCTTGAGATAAATGCCAGCTCGGGCAAACAGAGCCACCAGGAGCTTGGCTGATATACGCCGTTTTTATTATTCCGTTTTTACGCAGACGCAGATGGTGTAGAATATGGTGCATATTTTCCTTAGACTTTCACATGATCTCTAAGCACATTACTAAAGGCTTTCAAAATGAAGTAAAACTGTCCGGTCAGCTCGCACTAATCAAATTACTACAATACAGAACCTAGCATGGCGAGAACATAGCGCCCGTGTGCCAATTAGTGTTATACAGTATGAGAGAGATGTCCAGAGACAAAGACAGAGGACATGACATTGCAAGAGCGAGCCTATCTCCGGCTCCACATTTTCGGAAGGCCGTAATGCTTTAGTCACGGCGGCTGACGGAGGCAATGATTTGTACCGACGACAGGGCTTTAGGGCAGATTCGCTGATTTGGAACACTTGCCTGTGTCAGAGCCGGGTCGTAGCAAATGGCTTTATTCGTCCTGAGTGGCCAGTGATGTTAACCGCAGTAAGAAGGAGATGCTAGCGTTAAAAGGCTACATATGACATGCGTATCATACAATAACAGCTCGGGCGAAAGTGAAATCTATAGTCCGTGCCTTGTCTTCTTCTTTTTTCATTTAGTCATAATCTTTCATCTCTTAGCTTCTCTCTGTCTCGCTAATAAAGTAGACCTGGATGCTATCCAGTGCACACTACTTTAAAAAAAAAAAAAACGAGAGAAGAAGATTCATTCCGGAGTCATTATTAGAGAAGGACGCGAGATTAAATGGAGACGTCGGACAAATGCGCGGCCATGTCTCCAAAGGGTGCAAGGGGAAAACATTCAATTTGGAGCCTATTCATTAGGGTAATTGTGGACGCGGAAGGCGATAATGAGATAGGGAGGCCAGCGCATGAGGGCAGGTTTTTACTAGTTTGATTCACTACCGGCCAATTAATAAGGACACTCAACCGCAGCAGCTTGACCGGGATGCTCATGTATGCAAGGCTAGCAATAAAAATCTCATTTGCTAAGCCCTGCGGAAGTGCTGCGCAGAACGGCATCGAAGAACTACAAGAGTTCTATTTCAAATGACCATGTAAATCAAAGCTCTGCTCTCCGGTTACCCGGCTCAGACCAGCTGCTGACGACTAATGAGAATGGAAGATCAAAACAGTGATGGGAGTGTTTAAAAAAAAATCTCTTTTCCCCTACGGTTAGGACAAATACATGACTCAGACATCAGATATTGTGTAAGGCAGCATTAAAAAAAAGTTTCAACTAAAAAAACTCAATATGTTCTTGAAGGCCGACTTTGTTAATTTCGTAGACAAGTCGTTCAGGGTGAGTTTGTCGCATTAAAACAATGCATGCTCACTCTTCATTCACTTGCAAGAACGAGCCTGGACGTGTGCAGCTGGCAACGTGCCCTACTTTTGTACATCATGGCTCATTGCTATGAAAGGCTAGCCATTTAAAGATACACAATAACGGTACCCAAGGGCTGTTTTAACTTTCACACCGGTCATAGGCCACTCCATCACATTAAGAGAATGAGGAATCTGTTATACCATCATGCTAATCAAAAATGTTCCCATGTCTTCTTTTGGCAGAAGGCTAGGATCTGAAAGTCTTCAGACATACCAGTAGAACAATGCCGCTCACTCCAATTTGTGCAACCATTTGGCCGTCTCATTCTGCCCATTGTATTGCGAAGGCAATGCTTCTCACTTTCCAGCACTGGCACCTTTCCTTTCAACACAGCTGAACAAAAGTGCTACACAAGCATAGTTCTGGCTGATGAGAAATGCCACCATGCTGTTCAAAGTTTCCCAGACACTGAACTTGCATGCCAGTTTCTAAGTTCCTCAAGCCAGATTGGTTATTACCAAAAACCTTGGAGTACAGGCAATCTAATTGAGGCAAATATATATAATGTTAGAGGTATGAAAGCCATCCAACTCTTTAATGTTCTGTTTTCCTCAGGTTCTATGGATAATTAGCATACAAATGTGCATCTGTTTTACATGCAGCTTCATCATCATTTAAATATCAGGTCTAACCCAAGGCATGGACCAGATGCTCCACTCTAACAGCACTGCACCTAACAGAGAATATTTTCTTCCTTTAGATAATACAGACGGGAAGGTCCTCCAGAGGAATTCACTCTTGATTATGAAGACATGTTGATCTACACCAGGCTTTCCAAGAGATATACCATTCGTATGCTTCTCCCAAACTCTCAGATTTGAGATTTATCGACCTTTATCACGCTATGTGCATTCGTCTGCAGAGATCGCCCAACCGTAATGTGCGAAGCATGACCAGAAACGCCTCCGCACAGGATCAGTTTGCTTTTATGTCATGCATTTATGTCACATTGTTTGGAAGCCAACCAAACATCATCTAGGGATGTAGTATGCTGTGGTCTTTACTAGCAAACCATTGAACATAAAGCAGTCTGCAATGGCCCCAAAAGATCATTTCAAAGCGCACTCTGTGTGTCTTATTTTAGTAATGCACTTGGAATCTCATAACTTAAAGGCCTTAGTCCAGTGTTTGTCAGTTGGCAGATCCAACAAAGTATTTCAGCAGACTAAACCGAATACTTACATTGGCAGTAGATCAGACTTTAGATTTCTAAACAAGAACTTGCCTGGCTTCTTTAGCAATCTGCTTTTGTGGTTTATCAAACCACATGTATTTCTATTAATTATTTAGCAGAAGGCAGCTCATCAGACCAGAGCCTAGCTATTGGGCTAAAGACATTAGTTCTGAAAGGTATCCAGACCTTCATAAGCAAGGAATTTCATGTTGGATCTTCACAAATTTTAATTGAATCCCCCTGTCCTAGTTCAGCCCAGCTTCTGTAAATGCAGTGCCCCATTGAGATTAGCTCTAACTCTAACATAACACTCAACAAAGTCTTCAGGAACACCTCAATTTTAAAAGGTGAGGTAGATAATAAGCACTCCAAAGTTGTAGATCTCCAGCATCACATAAGACAGTATATGAATTTGTCAAATTCAAGGGGGGTAGCCTGGAAATGGGGAAGTAGGGAGTATGGAAATAGCGCTAACATTTTGCCAGGCCCACTGGGTAGGCTCACGGGAGTTAGACACACTCTCCCACATCGTTAGCATTCAACTGGCAGATTTTAATTGCTTCTCAGGGAAACAGAACTATAGAAAGAAAAGAAAGAAGCAGTCTGATGTGTGCTCACCATCTGGTAGTTCGGAGACTGGCAAAAAAATTTTTTTTAATGTTTGAATGCAGTGCAGCATGCCAATATGAACTTCCTGTATGCTAGACTAGTACATCAAAGCTGTGAATTCTCACAACATAGTATGCTTCTCCACTGGGAGGTGTTTGAGCTGGGAGAGGGGCTTGTTAGTGAGGATTGGCAGAGTCACAGTCCACTAGTCTGGGCATTCTGAAATTTCAACCTCGCTTCTGTAAATGTAGTACCATATGGTGATTAGCTCAATAACTCCATCCAACACCCCCGATCTTGCAAAAGTCACCTCCCCCCCATTTTTCTCAAGAATCTGGCCACCTGCCAATTCCCACCAACATGTAAATAAACACTACATAGTCGTAGGTTTTCAACTGCTATGTTGGGCAATGGTACAACCATTGCTGCATTCTCTTCACTTGTTTCCTAGCTTATTTAACAGACCCCCCACCCCCCACCTACCTAAAGGCACTTTTCAAACTCTGAACTACACCACATTCCCTTAGACCCAATAGAAACCAACTTGACCCCCCATCCCAAGGATCAAGTAAAACCTGCATCAAGACTCTTGATGGGAGTGAAATTCCCTTGACAGTCTGATTTATATCAAACAGAGAATAAAGACGTACCTGTTCACCAAACACTTAATGATCCACTAATTAAAAATCCTTAACTTTTTTGAGTTGGTAACAAATCACTGTACTAAGTCCTCTCAAAGTCTATCATAGCTTGATGGTATCCATAGACCCTGTGTACTGGTGGATATGCTTTTGACAGAGACTACAAAGCACTTGATAAGGCAATTTCCCAGAATGACGCTTGAGGTCGTAGCAGTAGTATGTTTAAGTGAGTGGACTCAGAAGAGCTATAAGCTTGAAGACATTTCTCCTTTTAAGAGTTTGTCTAAAGAGGGTTTTAAGACTTCTCCTGGCAAGAGGTTTCTGGCAAAGCTCCTCAGTGGTGATTTCTCTTGAGTCATTTTTACTTGCTACACTATTAGAAACAAGGTTCCTTAGAAGTTCCTCAAGGTTTCCATCTGAGACCAGGCAAAGAAAGCTTGGCTTGGTGGAACTTTTTCAAAGAGTTTAAGGATGTTTACCCCGGGTGAAAACCCGGGGTGACTGAAAAGCTTCATTATACAATTTGCCCAAGAGAAACTAACCAGAGCTGGTTTATTAAATATGACACTGCATCTCTATATCCACTGTATTCATTTTCATGTATTGAAACTAAGTCAACATCTGCTGAAATATTTCAAATTTGTATTTGCAAATGATTAATATCTGCCTTTAGCGTGAAGAGACTTTATACCATGAAATATCTGCAAAAAGAATGTCAAACAATTTCCATCACTAGCAAAACAAATGCCTTCCCTGCAAAGATTGTTTGCCCTTGAGGTTATCTGACAGCTGGAAAAAACCTCAACATGCATAGTTCTTGCTATTTTTGCTGATAGTCCTTAATTTTCTGCCAAGTTACAGCCTTCTGACATGTAGCAACAAATTACAAGAACAGCTACTGTACCCTGAACAAAATGTTAACCCCTTATCCTGCCTTGAATTCTTCGGCTTTCCTCTTGGAGGAACTTTTATAGGTTCTACGTAAAACCTTAACACATACGTTTTGCCAAAGGTTCCAAGTAGAACCCCTTGATAATGCTAAATCCTTTAACCATCCCTATTGAAAAGCTACTTTTCTACACCTAATTGGAAAGATATTTGCTTTTGCTTTGGAAAATTCAGGCGTCACATTAGATTTTTGGCCAAGCCTTGCAATAGATTGGCAACCTGCCCAGGGTGTACCCTGCCTCTTTCCGAAGTCAGCTGGGATTGGCTCCAGCTTCCCCGAAAAAGAATAAGTGGCACAGAAAATGGATGGATTTTTGGCCAAGAAACAGCTGGACCTAGAACTTTAAAAGGACTTTATAGTGCCCTTCTGGAGAAACCCTGCAAAAACCTATAAGAGGGTTCCCTTATAAAGACAGTTTCAAACACATTCAGGAAGCTAGCATGGGGAACCCTCTGAGTTGTTGTTAAATATAAGAATAAGTTACAATGCACAAACATTGCTTCAGGATGAAATACAATGAGGTTAGATCCTGCACCAGTTGATTTTATTCCCTTGAATTTAATAAGACAAATAAATAAATAAATAGACCTTGTCATGTTTTTGAGAAACCATAAAGTGGACAGAGAGGAAAAGCAGAAATAAATGTTGAAAAGAACAGTGGAATGAAGACAAATGTTGAATAGTGTGTTGGATGAAACAGGTGATGGCAGTGACTCTCTCTCTCTCTCTCTCTCTCTCTCTCTCTCTCTCTCTCTCTCATTCGGTGCCTCATCTGACTCCCGGAGTGTCTTGGCCTTTTAGCTCTCCGCTCTGTCTCATTCTCTTTCTGTCTCGCACTTCACCTCTCCTTCTCTCCTTTTCTGTCTCTCAAGTGTTCTCTTTCATCTTCTCAGAGAAAACACACACACACGCGCTGTCCTCGCCGGCTGAGGACTCTTTGACACCCCGACACCCATCCCCCTGCTCTACTTGTCCAGCTTTTAATTTGCCTGAAGCTGAAAAAAAAAGAGCAGGAAAGAGGAATTCACGGCGGCGTATCGGCACGTGTATGAAAGCTGGCGAATAAATGCCGTTTCTCTATACTGAGAGTGGTCTCTAAGCCCTCGTCAGGAGTGAAGCAGAAGCATATGAAGCAACAACAGATTCATTTGTGTGTGTGTGCTTTTTTAAATGTGCTATATCTTGACCAGAAAAGCCCAGCTTGCAGTTTTAAAGGTTTTTCTTTATTTATATGTTGATAAGCCTAAGCCACGTAGTTAAACTGTGTGTGTGTGTGTGTGTGTGTTCCTGCGTATGCATGCATTTTGGGTCTGATTAGGTCTGGCCCCAGTCAATCCCTAAATAGAGCACTCAGTGTGATAGGCAATCACCTCGGATCAATGCTAACATTTTTACAGACTTCAATAAGAGCTTAGTATTCGGAGAATCACTGTTTAATTCAGCCGGAGCGGATTTCTGAGCAAACAACTTGTCCATGGGGCCAGTGAGTCCTTCTTTTAGCTTAGTTGGGTGGACGGTACTACACAAAACAATTACACCAAATCAAATATGTACAATTCTGTATTGTACCTTATTAAGATTAACATTATTAATAATATTAGTTTACGATTCATTGAAGAATTGAACAGCATCTTTTTTGTTTTTTATGGTTTCGCCTGTCTTATTAACTTATTAACTACTGGTGATGACGTGACGACTCTTTATAAGTGATAATAGGGCTACATTAGGCTCACTGTGTTTTCTTTCATATAGTACGATATAGTATAATGTGTACCTACCTAACTATAGAATTACCAGGAAAATTCCCAAAATCTCCGATTGCTTTATTTATTGCGAATTTTGGAGGATCACAATGATTTTGAATTCACTCCCACCTTTTTTTTTTTAATTTTTTTTTTTTTATATAAAGCTCTAGCCAAATATCCTACCTTCCGCTCACTACGAAGCAGGTGACGAGGAAGATGAGCAGCACAACGCCTCCTGCTATCGACACCGCCAAGATGGTGGACTGGTTCGGATCTCCAATAGCCAGCATATCTAGAAGAAAGAGAGATAAATTGCAGTGATGTAATTGTGAGGACACTGTACTAAGAGTGACTGGATCTTTTAAAGATTTAGAAAATTAGAAAATGTCCGTGTTACCGCTCTAAGCTACAGGCCTGATTTTGGATGTTTCTCCACCGCTGTATGGATTTTTTTTTTTTTTTTTGAGCCATTACTCAAAACGTATTCATCATTTATCAAGGCTGGGTGCACATGAGTAAGTGTCCCTCTCGGGGAAAATGAAATGAATATCCTTAGCGACATGGATTGATTTCAAATTACATTCGCTAACATCCAGCCGAGCTGTGTGCTTGATATTAAACAGCGCAGGACAAGAGGACTAGGCAAGTGTCATTTATTGAAATACCCAGACCTGAAGTTTGTTCAGGATTTATAAATTTTTTTTTTACAGTTTGTTAGCAGTTGAATTAGCTCAGGTGAGGGCTTTATTAACAACGAATGAGATCTTACACTGCTGGAGTGCCAGAAAATATGAACAAAACCCACTCTATGCGTGCTATATCATCCTCCGGGACCAAAGAACAAAGGGATTTATAGCTTTTATTAATACATTGCAATGAGGCATGAGCTTAAGCACCTCATGTCTAATTAAAAGAGTAATTAACGTGATGGATGCACAGTATTAAAAAAGTGACCTTGGACCAAGTCCTGCTGGGGCGTAACAGGGCTTCAATTAGTCAAACATGCACTACATACAATGGCCTTAAAGATTTGTCGATGTGTGTGTCGGCTGTTGCAAGCGGACACGTTTGCGCAACAGAGCTTTCCTTGTCCTGTCAGGCATTAAAACGTGCACACTTTTCCCCTCTCTTGGGTAACAAAGGCAAAGAGGTAAGTAAGTCACACTCCACTTCACGGTATTAAAGCAAAAACAAAGTGCTAAATCTCATAGCAGCTGCTCAGTCAGACACACATAAACACATAAGCAACACACACACACACACACACACACACACACACGCACACGCACACGCACACACACACAGGAGGAGAAGGAGAGCAAATTTAGACGAAAGAAATTATCAAATGATCAATTTTCTCCTCAGAGAATGCTAAGGTTAATGAAAGCTAAGCAGGAATCAGTTAGCATAATTCCAGCTAAATAATGCTAACTCTTTCTCACTAGCTTTTATTCACGGAGTGTAATAAAAAAAAAAAACCTAAATGCCCCTGATACATCACAAGCCCAAAGTATGACTGTTCCTTGTGGTGAATATGTTTCCAATCCATATATTTCGCAAAAATTGAAAAAAAAAAAAAAAAAAAAAAGTCAAAACGTAACCAGGTACGCTAATGTTTTGCACGCTGATTTATGATCACTGAGCCAAATTCAAAGGAAGACGGTTTGTCAGGGTGATTAGAGAATTGTTTTTCCACCTCAGCCAAATGTTCTGCGGCGTTTAGCTGTTCTCTGAAGAAAAAAAAAAAAAAAAGAACTCGACAAAAATCTGTGATTATTCCTGTTACCTAATGGGAACCGGTTTAATGTTTTCCATGAAATGGTTTTCATAATGGCTAATATGACCACCAAAACCCGGTAAGTCCTGCTTCATGTCTAGATGATTACCATTGGAAAAAAGAAAGAAAGGAGGGAAAAAAAAAAAAAAAATCTAAATGAACATGTTAGGAACAACATGTTCCACCTTAAAAATTCATCAGGAACCATTAGAAATCTCTAAGGGGACAAAGGATTTTCCGGTAAAAGCCTAGCAACAGCGGCATAGAAGACATGAAAAAGAACAGGAAAGACGAGAGAGGGCGGAATTACCTTCCTGGCTGGTCTCCAGCTCGATCTCTCCACTGTAGCTGCCGTAGCCTCCATCGGTTCGAGCTCGAACCCTGAATACGTACGTGGTGCCGGGTTTCAAGCCTTCAACGGTCATCATGTTAGATTTTGTCTTCAGCACCGTATAATTCTGATCCCGCTGATTCTGAAAGGACCAAAGGACCATGCGGAAAACTCAAAAAACTGCCTGGCTGTTACCAAGTAAATACCTATCTTGCTATTAATTAGCATGATAAAATCTAGGTTTAGCTAGCATAGGTTCATTTTTATAAAGTTTAACGGCCAAACTATCTTTTGTTGCGTTAAATAACAGTAGCAATTGAGGCTAAAAACGACAAAGGAAGATTAGTTAGCATAAATGAATTTTCACATTTATTCATCAAAGTACCTTTGGTAAATCTACTGCAGTAACATCAAACATAGGCTAACAATGAATAAAGGCTAATGAGGGTTAATACTGGCAAAGGTCCCTTCGCTAAATGTATTAACATTTGCATTTGAACAATAAACACAGGCAAACACATGAGGCTAAATTTAGCATTAGCGTTCAGGCTAACAATTGTGACGAATAAACGCTAATGAGGATTAGCGAGCGTAATGTAATTAGAATGTTTACTACCCAAACTACCTCTGGTAAAAACTTTAGTATTTTAGGCTAACAATGACAAACAGTAAATGCTAAGCAGGATTGTTCACTAGCCAAACGACGCTTGGCAAAATTATTATGAATGAATAAATGCTAAGTTTAATAAATGAACCGAAAGCAGTTTGGTCAGTAAACATTATCAAGAAATAGTTTTGCAAACTAATCCTGCTTAGAAGTTATTAATTGCTGGCCTACAATTCAAGATGTTATGTTTACTAGTCAAACTACTGTGGTAAATCTTGTAACATTAGCTAACCATTTTAGACTAACAATGACAAATAAACTCTGAGGATTAATGAGGATTAGTTAGCATAACTTAATTTTCTTATGCTGATGTTTTCTAGCCTGTGGTAAATTTTTTGCATTTTATGCTAACAACGAATAAAAACTGAACAAGTTTAGTGTAAACTGGTTTCCATAATGTGTCCCAAAATACCTTGGCTACATATGGTCATATTAGCATTTTATGCTAACGATGACAATGGAAAGTGAGGATTAGTTAGCAATGAAGTCTGAAATGAAGTCAATCAGTAAAACTCACGCCTAGCATAGATTTTTATTCGTACAATCTCCTTAAAAAAAAAAAGCTTTACCTCAGTCTGGACTCGAACAACATTAGCATTTAGCAAGAGAACGCATTTCCGTTCTTTCCTATGCTAAACTAGCGAATTTGATAATTAGCAGTACATTAGTATTTTAATAGTAAGTGTAAAGGAATAAGTAAATACAGGCTGTGGGAACACGCGGGTGCTCCGTTAGCATAAAATGGTGGGGAAAAAAAAAGAAAAGTGGATCTTGTGATGAATTTAATAAAGGAACAGTCTCTGGATAATATTCCGGCTCTGAATTATTGAGTAGGTCGTGTTTAATAAATGGAAATGGCTGTAGCGGTGATAAAAAGGGAAGCGTTAGAGTAAGAAGCGGCGGCTCCTGCTCCTGTAGGTTAGTTTTTATATCTTAATAATATTAAACATTATATCAGTTTCCTGTCATGAGTCTGTCAGATGTTCATACCGAGTGGGTTTAATGTCAACACCTGGCGCCCTGGATGATGTGTGCTTAACATGTTTGTTCATAGAGTAGAAGCTAAGCGCTAAGCATACAAGCAA
The DNA here is from genome assembly GCA_030068235.1 of Notoglanidium macrostoma. NCBI lineage: Eukaryota > Metazoa > Chordata > Actinopteri > Siluriformes > Auchenoglanididae > Notoglanidium > Notoglanidium macrostoma. The sequence goes on along the minus strand of JAQQZR010000001.1, from coordinate 20,562,142 downwards.
ATGTCCACCGAGAAATCAAAATGGTACCCGCTGTCACTCAGTCTAGCTGTACGTGCAGCCCATCCGATTTACTCCAACAGGGCATTCCGCCACCTAATGAACCCAGAACGATCAAGTGTGTGTGTGTGTGTGTGTCTCACACCATCTGCCACAGACTCCTCTGTGCCAGACACCCATCTGCATATTCAATATAAACTCATAACCCATAATCACGCTTAATCCGGCGTCTGGGCCCGTCCTGCTCCTCGCTCAAACCGGTCGTGAAGGCGATGTTTAGTCGTCTGCTCAACATTATTATTTTTTAAGGTGGCGCAGTGTTAAACGCTCAATTCCGATTCCGTTATGATTCTCATACTGTAATAACAGCTTACTTGTGTGGTCGGCGTTCCACGTATAGAGGTTTGGAAAACCTTATAATTGTCGACCGCGTTCTTATAGGAAACGTTTACACGTGATTTTCGGAAGGAGTCTCCAGTGTACGTGTTCAAAAGGTTTTCCGTTTCTGGTGTTCGCTCGGGTTTTCTTTCTTCATCAACAGGCCAAGTAACGATTCTTTATGGCTGCCATAACGCGACAACAGGAATCGACTCGTCTCACGGACGGTCCGCAACATTAACCGTAACTAGAAATGGATGAGAATGTGGCTCTTTAAAAAGAAGTGATGTAAGAGGAATGGAACGCTTTTATAACATTTCCGAAAAAAAAAAAAGCATTAGACTAAATTATTACAAATATTAAAATAAATAAATAAATAAATAAATAAATAAATAAATAAAAGATTCATATCTGAGTTGTTGACGTTCCGTGACCGATTTTTTAATTAAATGAATTTTTGAAATAATGTTTAAAAGGTTATGTGATTGTATAACCTTATTATTATTATTATACAGCCTTTGTTATTAAAAAAAAAAGGGTAAATTATTGACCGTCTTTTCTGTAATATAATATTTTGCAATTACGAGCGCACACACATGTATGCTTTAAAACACATTAATCTTTGTTCCGTCACCCCGCAGACACTAAAAGTCAGAATGGTTTGTCCTTAAGCAGGTAGGTATAAACCACTGTGATGATTATTGAGGGGTGATGTAAAGTGCTTTCATAAATATTAAAATGATTGCCACTGCTTTGAATAATTGAGTGAATGAAAGCGCTTCTTGGCCTCAGACGTTCGGGAAGCGTCGCACGCGTGCTGTGTGTTAAGCCGAGGTTCATTCTGCTGTTCATCCTGAGGCTTTGTGTCAATGTCGGTGCTCATTAAAGAGAGAACGTCTTCACGCCACCCCACGGCTCCACAACACCCTACTGTCATTACACACTTACGGTGCGGGGCTAAAAGCACGCTTTACTGTGTGGGAAGGAGTGTTAGGGCACTGGGGCAGGTAGGAAGGAGAAGTGGAAAGGAAAGGGAAAGAATATCCGAGACAAGAGAAGATAAAAAGAGACGAGACATGAAATGACAAAGAAAATGAGCAGCAAAGAGACAAAGAGAGAGAAGATGGCCAACGTGAAGAGACGCTTTATGGATGGATGGGTGGTCTAAACGAACGGATGAAAAGGTGGATGGATAGATGGCAAGAGAAGGACGGACATGAACAGAGAACCAAGGAGCAAAGTGACAAAAAGAGAGGAGACGGATTTAGCCAAGGGCAGAAAAGGTTTACACGAGAAAAGGCGAGAGAAAACGAGAGAAGCGAGGCGGGAATCGAGAAGGAAAAAAGAAAAGGAAAGGAAAAGAAGGCATACACGAGAAAACGCAAGGGCACCGAAGCAAGGGAAAGTCGTGAAGAGAAGAGAAGACCGCCAAAGGCGAAAGATGAGAAGAGACGAGAGGAAGAGGAAGACAGGACGACAAAAAGATGAATGACGGGGAAAGAGAACAGGAACTAAGAGGAGAGAAGAGGAAAGAAGAGAGGAACACAATGAAAGAAGAGACAACGAGAGGAGGAAAAAGAACGCGTGAGAAAAGAAGAGAAGACAAAAAAAAGACAATGAGAAACGGTCAGGAGGAGTGAAGAAGAGAAGGGACGGGACGAGACGAGAGGAGACGATGAGAGGAGAAAAGAGGAAAGAAGAGTAAATGAGAGACAAGACAATGGAAAAGAGAAGAGAAGAGAATATCACCTTCTCATAATAGATGACTTCATATTCGACGATGACTCCGTTGGGTCTGTCCGGTCCCTGCCACGCCAGAGTGATGCTGTCTTTACTCTTCCTCTCTTTCAAAATGACACTCACTGAGAGACAGAGGAAGAAAGAGAGACAGACAGGCAGACAGACAGAGAGGGAGACTGAGAGAGAAATTGATTTTGTAATTGAAATTGATTGCTGTCGTTTCTTAATGAGAAATTACAGCAGGATAAACAGCACAGCATGAGGGTGTTGATGCATTCTGAAACTCGAGCATATCTAGTAATATTTAAACGAGACGTGTGTGTGTGTGTGTGTGTGTGTGTGTGTGTGTGTGTGTGTGAGAGAGAGACTATTATGAAGTCAAAATGCTAAATAACCATTGTTTTTTTTTTCAGTTTCAATCAGAGATCTCCTGCTATCATTCTCATCACACATTTTCTTCAAAGGCTCTCTCTCTTTCTCAGACGCTCTCTCTCTCCCACACACATACGCACACACACACACACACACACACACACACACACACACACACAGCCCCAGGAAGGTGTTGCAGACAAGGCCACACTCCAGCATGTAATTACACTCCTACGTTGGCACCTGACAGTTCCAGTCCAATAACACCTCTCTCCTCTCTCTCTCCTTCTGTCTTTCTCAAAGTCCTCACAAATTCATGCTGTGCAGTTTTGCCACTCGAAGCATGTATGTTTAGCTAATTGGAATGTGTTTGAAATCACAGCAACTTCTATTCTCGACGCTTAGACCTGATGGTCACGTTTGAATAAGTATTCAGAACGCCTCGGGTTTATCTCCCCCTCTCCTGCAGAAACCTTGTGCATATTTATGAATCCAGTGTCCGTCACACACACTTATCTCTATCATCACTGACACAAAAGAATGCCGATCCAAATTATGATGGAAAGACTCATCCAAGCGTGACGTGTCAATCACAGTCGGCAGCAGGAGACAGCACACTATGCTCACACTGGGCATTTAGGGTATCCAGTCAGCTGATAACTCTGTGTTAACTGCTCAGAAGTGTCCCACTCCAAGTGCCTCGGTCAGTGAGGTGGCTAGTGGGCACCTATTTTTAGTTTAGCTGGATGGAGGTGAACAAAATCAGAGCCTGAAATGCATGTAGAAGCCTAGACCACCCATCAACCCATCCAACTGACCATCTGTCCTCATCCATCCATCCATCCATCCATCCATCCACCCATCTATTCCCCCATCCATCTATTCACTCATCCATCCATCCATCCATCCATCCACCCATCTATTCCCCCATCCATCTATTCACTCATCCATCCATCCATCCATTCACCCATCCATCTATTCACTCATCCATCCATCCATCCATTCACCCATCCATCTATTCACTCATCCATCCATCCATCCATTCACCCATACATCCATCCCTCCATTCATCCATTCATCCATTCACCCATCCATCTATTCACCCATCCATCCATCCATTCACCCATAGATCCATCCATCCATTCACACATCCATCCATCCGTCCATTCACCCATCCATCTATTCACCCATCCATCTATTCACCCATCCATCCATTCATTCACCCATCCATCCACCCATCCATCCATTCACCCATCCATCCATTCATTCACCCATCCATCCATTCACCCATCCAGTCACATATACATCCATCCATTCACCCATCCATCCATCCATTTACCCATCCATCCATCCATTCACCCATAGATCCATCCATCTATTCACCCATCCATCCATCCATTCACCCATTCACCCATCCATCCATCCATCCATTCACCCATCCAGTCACATATCCATCCATCCATCTTCAGTTCATCCATTCAACTGCCATATGTTTATCCAGCCATTCATTCTTGAGACCATCCATCCTTATACATTCATCCTTCCATTCATGCATTTATCCTTTAGACCAAACATCCACCAGACAATCCATCTACCCATCCATTAGACCGACCATCCATTCATCCTTCCATGTTTCAGTTCCTCCATTCTGCTGCCATATGTTCACCCATCCATCCATCCTTGAGACCAATCATCCATCAGACAATCCACCCATCCATCACCCATCCATTCATCCATCAGTTCAATTCAGCTGCCATATGACCATCCATCCTCTGGTACTTTAGACTATCCATCCATCGTTCAGTTCATCTTTCAGTTTATCCGTTTAGCTGCCATATATCCATCCATCCTTCCATCCATCCATCTGTTCTTGAGACCTTCTATATGTGTCGACTACATAACCAGAGGAGTCTCACGGTTGATATTTCATAGCGGCAGTACTCAAAGATGTAGCAGAATCTACAAGTGGTCTTTCTTGAATATAAATAAGACATACTAAATATAGGAATGTGATGACTAGATGAAGGGTTGTTGGCTTTTATGCTCTGAGGTCATGGTTAAGCCTGTGGTTCAAAGCTTTAAAGAGGCTCTAAGTACAAAAATAAAGGTACAATAAAAAGCCCTTGAGCATGAACGAGTGGAGAGTGAGAGGTGGACTGCCCAGCTCACGTACGTACACCTATCACACACCTTACTGTTGTTCTGCTGTTGAATAAAAACTGAACCCTGGATGTCAGAATGAATACTCACGGAGTCTGAAAACAAAGATGTGCTTCGCCGCTAACAGATTTCAAGTTGGAAATGCATTAAAGTGCATTAAACATGTAGGTTGAAATGAAATACTATATGATAAGTTTTTCAGTACTTTAAGTACTGTAATATAACCAGGTGGTACCTGTCTGACCGGTGGTGATATTGACGGTGAGCTGTTGTTTCGGGCTCGGACTCAAATCGGAGACGCCATTGATCGCCTCGATACTAAAAGCGTAGTCTGTGTTAGGAAGCAGGCCGGACACGAGCACTTTCGTTGCATCGAGGCCAAATTGCCGTGGCGTGAAGTGGACTCCGCCTCCACATGGGCCGCATTTCCTGCCGTCTGGTGCACACTTCCTGCAGTGCACGTTGTAGGCAAGGTCGCTGCGGCCGCCACTGTCTCGCGGAGGACGCCACTCCAGAGCAACAGATGTGTCATTTAGTGTAGAGATGCCGTTTTCTGGAGCTGATGGAGGCCCTGGGGAAGAGACAGAGTGTGTGAGCGCTCCAGAGTAAAGGTAAATATGACCAAAAGAGAGGGATAGACAGCTAGAAAGAGAGAGACCGAAGAAATAAAATAAATGCCTGAGTTAAAACATCAGCACGGCGTGACCCATTGGCCCAATCAAAACACCTCAGTACTGTTCATGAAGACAGAAAGCTGTCCTTTCAGCCATACGGATTAGAAGGAAAGATGGAAATGATGGAGGAGAGGAAGAGAGAACTGGTGAAGGAAGAGAAGGAGGGAGGGTTTAACTGCCCATGGTGATGACATTTTATCAGATCCACATGCAAAGATAAATGAACCGAAGCTCCCTGATGACCTACCAATCATGCACACCGCTTACATTGCCACACCCCTTACCGTGTGTGTGTGTGTGTGTGTGTGTGTGTGTGTGTGTGTGTGTGTGTGTGTGTGTGTGATTCTCTCCTCCTCATTCATTCCCTCTTCTCGGATTCGTTATGTGATTCTCAAATAAATGTGTGCATGTTTGATTCTCCCCTTCTGACTCATTTGTTTCGTTTGTGTGTTTTATTCTCCGACTCTTTATTTCACTCGCAACTTTAAGTGTTTGAATCTCACCTACTGATTCATTTTCCTTCCTCTGACTCTGAATTGGACGCTTGGTTGCATGTGTATGATTTGTGTGTGTGTGTGTGTGTGTGTGTGTGTGTGTGTCCTCAGCTCTGCAGCAGGCATGCTGTGTGTATCAGCGTCCTTTTGTCTAGTGCATGTCACAAATGGGAGTGATTCGATTAGCACATTATTGTTGCTTCCTGGCACATGATTTCCATGTCTCAGCAAACACACACACACACACACACACACACACACACACACTTCTCTCCTGCTGCTGAATTCATCGGATTATTGCATTAGAGATCTTGGGCAAGTGATAACACTCTCGCTTGAGTGTGTGTGTTCAGTTATAGCTGAAGGTCATTATGAACATGCACACACACGTCAGCAGGCATGACGTGTCTTATCAATGCAGTGGATCTGTTAATTGAGTTCCACTTCAGCTATGGAAAAGTTAGAGGCGAATGAAATTCTGAAAGAGAGTGAATTTAAAATATTTGTATCACTTCGTCTTGAGTCGATTTCAGACCCCTCCCCCCGCGTCCCTATTCCTTCTCGCAGTCAATAGAGTGATCTCACGGCCCCCCGTAAATGCCCTGAATACGCATTATGAGGCAAAGATGTAATAGTCACTTAGTAATAACCTCTCGGTGCATCAGAGGAAATCTGCCGGAACCTCCATCCATTTAATTTTCGTGCTAACTTTTCATCCATCCATCCATTTTACAGTCCAACCATTCATCCATCCATCCGTCATTCAGTTCATCCATACAGCTACTATACATCCATTCATGAATCTAGCCATTCACAGTTTCCCACATCCATCGTGCAGTTCAACCACCACATTTCCTACCCAACGACCACATTTTCATTCTGTTGAATTTTCATTCTCATTTTACCTATCCATCTATTCCTCCATCTATCAGTTACTATATGCCACCTACTACATGTCAATCTATCCATTTCTACTTCCATCCTTCAGACCATCCCTCCATCCATATCCTTTAGAGACCACTTTTCATCCATCCACTAGCCAGCTGGCATCTCTCCATCCATCCATCCATCCATCTGGTACAGTTCATCTAAGATGGACCACAACAAGACACACAGAGCCTTCTAGATTACGACTGGAGAGTACTTATTAAAATATCAATAGCATTTTTTATATAATTAAGTATACTCTCGTTTCAATTTGTAACCGTTATCCAACCAGTCTATCTCCGTTTTATCCAGCTTGATTTATGGTCATCTAGACACGTAGACTTAATACTTAATCTCGCTTCCAAATTCAGTAAAATCCACTTCAAATCATTCCTTCACATATTACTTACTGCACACTCTGCTTGCCATTCTTCCCTCCCTGAGGGTCTCTTCATCCCCAACATACCAATGTTAACTTAGGTGTATAATTTCTTTCACACTTTCTTCTAATGCACCCAGCACAAGTTCATCCATCAACTCACTAGTGCAGGCCATGGATCGAGGGTCCACGTCGGCGCGGTAGTAGCCCTTCTCACACGTGCACTCGGATGCCTTCTCCTGCTGCGAGTAGCTGTGTGGAGGACACTTGGTGCAGTACGCATCTTTTGCCGAGGCCTTGTATGTACCTGGTCTGCAAGCTGCAATAAAGAGAAAAGAAAGAGCCCAAATGTTAGTGGAGCAATGAAAACGTTCACCTCGTTGTCAACTATGGTTGGATTCAGGTCAGGATTGGAACCATGCCAAGATTTCCACGCTTAAGGTTCTCATCCCATCCCAACCAAGACATCCCTGAGAACTTGGGTTGGGTTTTTTTATTTTATTTTAGCAACTCAGATTATACACAGCTTCCTTTCAGGGCTACAAGTACAAAAACAAAATTGAACCATAAGGCAAATCCTTCAGTTCTCTAACTACTTTTTCTTGCTCCTTTGCCCCTGAGGCTTCTTGGATGGCCCGATTTCTCCAATCCTCTAAGGAGCCATGTTCAACTACACCCCCAGCCCGACTCCACTCCCAAACGGAAGCTGTTTGGAAGCAGGAGGAAAGAAGAAGTACTCCGAAAATGGTGTCAGCCTGGCACTAGCTGGTATAAGACCGAAAGAATCTTCTTATGTATGCAAATTCCAGCGTGTGGAGGGGGTGAGAATGAATGCTAAGGAACCGAGAGGGCAAATAGATTTGATTGCTTTGCTGTTTGGTTCAGAGGCAGACGAAGGTGTGTGTCGGATATGGGTAGGGTGTCAGGGGTAGGGTTGTAAATTCATGATGCAGTTAAGGCATGAACATGCCAGGAGAGCAAATTAGACTATCTTGGCGAGGTCAAGTCGCAAAACGCAATTCAACTGATGGATCAATGGGATGATGAATTTGCCCTCGTCTTGATTGCGTGTGCGGGAGCTGAAGGTCACGGATTTAATCAAGGCCTGCACTCGTAAATTCACACGCACGCACACACACAAACACATGTACACGCCACTCGTCTTCTCGTCCTCCTTGCTTCGCTTTCCCACACCCACACATCTAACGCTCTCGTAGCATTACTACAAACAACGCGCGGTGTAAATGTCATCTTGGAATTCAATTACAAGTCGACCGCACGGGTTTGCTCAAGAGGAAATTAATTAACTAATAAGAGCTGGGATTGTCTGGGAACCGACGCAATAAAAGAAAACGGTTAATTAAACGGAGTCAGCCTTCTTGCGGATTACCCACCGGACGGAGAATGTCGTAATGCCAAGTCAGCTGACGGCGAACGGATGTGACAACTTGCTAATGCAAGTCAGATGACTTTCATTTGTCGCGACATAAAAGTGTTGCCCTGCATTCTCATCTTAGATGCGTAAAAAGAAAAAAAAAAAAAAGGGAAAACTTTCATTTGACTTGTATCGACTTTTTGTATAGGCTACACGTGATACCTGTGTCGCAGAACGCATCACAGCGCCCCGCCCCCTGCAGACAGACAGCCACACGCGCTCGCATTCACACCTATGGGCAATTTAGAGTAGCCAGTTGACCTAATCTGCATGTCTTTGGACTGTGTGAGGAAACCGGAGCACACGGAGGAAACCCACGCATGCACGGGGAGAACATGGAAACTCCGCACAGAAAGGCGACCCGGGGATCGAACCCAGGACCTTCTTGCTGTGAGGCGACAGAGCTAACCATCGCGCCAACGTGGCCGGTTACCTCGGTAACTCACTGCTCGAGTACGAGCGTCCTGAATTTAGCAGATTAGCAGAGTATTTAATGAAGTTTAGAGTGGTGACATTGTTCCTGCTGGATCGTGGGATAAGTGGCACTGTGCCCTTTCTTTCAGCCAAGTTTGGCCCCTGATTGGGGATTTCCTGGCTCTTCCTGCCTGGCACTGATCCACGGTCTGTCCACACACACACACACACATACGGTCTATCAGTGACTATCCTTGAAACGCTGCTAAACCCCAGTCAACTCGAGTGCAAAGCGACTTCAGCTCCGTACTCCCAAGCCGTACAAATGACTGAAAATGGCTCCGACTATAGAGAAATCACGAGTGAGGACACATCCTTCCGAATCCTAAAATTTACGGCTAATTCCACTTCCTTAAATAGACGGCTATTCTTTATTCCAAAAGGACGGGGAAATTTGGGTCTGCGTATCCTCAAACGGGCACAGGAAAGTGCTGTGGATGATATTTTCAATCGGGCCCATGAGAGGACCTCAATTTTGGCAGTACACCATGTAAAAGCGTGTGTGTGTGTGTCGGATGGCCTCAGGGACGATTAGCATCCCCTCGGGAAACAAGCTCCGAACATCTTATCCGAAGCTAAAACAAATCCTTCCTGTCCTCTAAGTGCTGAAGCAAAGTAAACGCAAATGCAACTTTTTTCAGCCAGGAGGCTTTAATTATTATTTTTTTTATATTGGTTTTTTTTTTTTTTTTTTTTTCCTCCCGCCGTAAAGTGCATACAAGGAGAAACATCAAGGGATGAATTGTGCATGTTTCACTCGTTTCTGCCGATTAGCATTTTCTGAAAAAGACATCTGCGCCCCCTCCTCGGGACTGAATAAGCACTTACTCAGGTAGTGAATCACGCAAAAGCTCCATCTCCGATGGCTTCGGGAGCCCCGCGATATTAAAAATTCATACAGCTCTCCGAATTCGGTCCTTTTTGTTTATGGCGATCGATAGCTTTTAGATACGATGCTGCGTTGCATGCTCGGATCAATACGATCCACTGACAACACGGCGCTGTTCGCCGTGTGAGTCGATCCCGGATTTAATCCCCAGCTTCGTTCTGCACGATTATGTTACGTGTATTTAATAAACGCGTCTTATTCTTTGTTTTGCTTCGCAATCCAGGACTTTTTACGCCTGGAATAATTAGCCGCGCTGGGAAGAAAAAGCATTAGCGACGCTGTTCACCTCATCTCATTATCCAATCAGTCAGTCTTTTGCTGTCAATTACCAGCCTTTCGTCTTTAGAACGAACGACTTTAGGTGACATGGAAGTTGTGAGCGTGTCAGAAGGAACGTGGCATGACGCGTGCTCCTGGAAAAACGAATAAATAAATAAATAATTCCGTGTGAACAGTCAGCGTCGGAGCCAACATGAATAACCTGCCTCAATTAATGGGTGACGGTGTTTCTCTAAATTCGGTCTGATATGCTAATTGTTCCCGGCTTTTTTTTTAAACTATTTTTTCGCAAACACTAAACCGGCGTTCCAGTTTTCGAGGCTCACCAATGGTTTCATGTGGTAAACCTTCTATATTTACTCCGGTGAACTCTTCTCTCGATTATTGGCTTTGACACAGATACCCCATACCTCCTGGAGGGTGCTCTTGATCTGTTCTAAAGGGGCTTTTCTTCACCAAGGAAAGAATTCTTCCGTCATCCACCACATTTCCAGGCTTTTTTTTTTTTTTTTTCCGAAGATTTGGCCGCTGCGAACATTTTAGCTGTCTCTCTGATGGATTTGTTTTCGGCCTAATCATGGCTCGCTTTACTGGCAGCGACGGCGCTTTGGCCTTCGCATCGAAAGTTAACAGCGACTGATTCCAAACGTGAACGCCGTCAACTCTAGACCTTTTATCTGCTTACTTGTAAGCGACATAATGACGGAATAACACAGACCTGGCACTGGACGAGCTGAGCATCCAATTTTCCGTTTCCATTTGGACCGCGTCTAAGAGGTTGGTCCTTTTCGCATGACTTATACTTATACTGTCCATTTCTGATAAGATCAAGCTATTTCACATTAAAGTAACTAGAATGAACTCATTGTTAACTTAGACATTACCTTTTAATTTAAAAAGGGTGGGTTTTTTTGCCCCCCCAATTTAATTATGCGCTTATGTGATTAAATTTTGTCTGAAACTTAGTTTCACAAATCCTCTGAGAAGCAACTATAGGAACCAGCAACAATAACGCAGATGATAAAAATCCAACAGAAGTGATAAGAACGGCAGAATGACACAAATAACAGCTAGGCGTCCAGCGATCGTGTGTCGGAGGGAGGAGGTTTAGCGATAAGTGTGATGAATTGAGATCATAAGTGTAACACCTGATCCTTGGGCAAAAAGAGTGCTAGGAAGGGTGGTGAAGGAGTGAGAGAGAGAGAGAGAGAGAGAGAGAGGGGGCGGGGGGTGTCTTGGTGTCCTTCTGCTCCCTCAGGCAGGGAAAATAAGAATCACACACCATATTACTGTGAATTACATCCTCGAGGATGACATCATTACTGAGAAAATCAGTCTCCCTCACACCCACTGTCACACACACTCACAAACTCACACACACACCCAAAGGTAGGTAATCACCAGGGACAGGTTGCTTTCTGCACCGTGTGCGATAAGCCCTGTGGAGACTCGGCTGACACACACACATGCACACTCACACACATATCACACAACAAGGGCTGCTGCTGCATCATATGATACTACCCTACCGCTCCTGTCTCCATATGGAGCCTAACTCTAATACCAAGCAAGACCACTGTCACATCTTCGTTCCCTTTGCACACATTTCACATCTTCGCATGAAGCTACAAGACTCTCCTTCACCAGCTTCTCCTTGATTCCTCCCTGAAAGGAAAAACACAAAAGCCCGTCACGTCAGGGGCTTCCTGTACACGCGAGAAACAAGGAAAAAGAAAAGGAAAAATCTTAGAAAAGGACCGAGACAGCAAACTTTCCATCGCGATACTGACTTAACCCGAATGGATAACGAATAACGGAAGTCACTTGCGCACACACACACATATCTAAAACCAGATAACACATTAATTAATACTCTGACTAATGCATTTACTTATGCTTTTAGTAAAGGTCTGTGGGTCTCCGGGTCCATAAACTCGGTATGCTTTCTTCTCCATTACAAGGCCCACGAGTGCTCAGACATTTGCGGGAACGTTCTAGAAAAAGAAAGGCAAGAAGCTGAAAGTCCCAAAGGCCGATTCAGACCATCGCTCCCAGATAACCTTTCCTCTGGTTACTATGGCAAACGGCTGTGGTGCCATAAGAGCAATTGTGCCATGTTTGGAAAATGATCAACTTCTGGGTGGACCTTCCATGTCTTATTCCATATTCAACATACTCTATATTAATAGGCTATTTTTGTCACAAGGCATAACACAGCGAGGCCCTGATTTATTAAGATCCATGGTAAAAAATTGCACTTGTGATTTGTGGATGAGCTGCGGGCGACTTTTTTGTGAATCAGTACTGGGCAACCTAGGCAGTATAATATCATTCGCGCTAACTAATGACACATAACATGAAGCAAATAGACTGCAAAAGGGTGCAGGGACTAGGCTCATTACTGACACGAGTGCAAATTTAATACGTGCCCTTCGGACGTATTCATTTGCACATACAGTACGCCGTTCCTTAAGTGAGTAAATTGTATTGCGGCTGCCAAATCAATCACGTTTGCATTGACGTATCCTGTATTCGGGTAGACCTGAGCCAAATTGGATATTTATTAAGCCAAATGTGAAAAAAGAATAAATGAATATCGTCAAAGACAATACTTCATTGGCCCTTTTCGTTAATCATTTTGCGTAGTTCATTTATTTATTCATTCAGTCCTATCACGCTCTTACCGCAAACAATGTTTCAGGGGCATCAACCCAATACTAATGTGATAAAAGTAAGCAATCTTAGATTGCTCTTTATCAAACTCCTGATCTGAATAAGAATAAGAACGCTAACCGGATGATAGAGGGAATTTAATTCCGGGAGTCTGCATCTTATATTTCAGGGGGTTGTTAGTCGGATTCCCTTAGTGCTGAGCGTCTGCCCGCTCCGTCCATTTGCTCTTTATGATTTCATAAAGTTGTTCCCTGAACATATTACAGTTGGACGTCGACCTAAAACGCTGTCCTTAAAAGGCCCGTCGCAGCGACAGCGGCCGTTTGTCATGACGACGAGGCAGAAGACAGAGGAGCGGGAGCAAAAACAAGTTTTACTCCTAATTCTAATAAACGTCTCGCAAACGTTTTATGTCACGCTGTAAAGCAAAGGGCCAGAACGGTGGTCTCGAAATGTTACCTACAGAAAAAAAGGTGTCTGGGGGAGAATGGTTAACACAGAGCTAGCATGCTTCAAAACAAACTTAGCACACACAGGGCTAGCAAAACAAAACAAAATAAAAGTTAGTGTACAGGTTCAAAACTAAGTTAGCATCCGTCACTGAGACATACTAGTCAGGAATGGCGAAAGAAATACAGAAAAACTGTTTTTTTAAGAGCACAAATTTGCTAACTTCATTGTAGCTTTTCGTCGGCTAGTCAGTGAGTCATTAGCAAGAAAACTCGCTAATCAGCTAATCAGTCAGTGTGCTCTGACTGCAAGACTGGATCACATTTCCCTGATGTTTGATAAGTAAGTATCTCATTTATTAATGAATCGTCATGTAGATATTAGGAACATGATTAAAATGGAAGTTTTCTGAGGTAAAATTTATCACAAACATTCCTCCAAGTTGTCATTTCATACTTAACATAACTGTTACATGTTATAAGGCTGTTTAGGCAAGGTAACCTAAGAATGTTAATTAGCGCTCGCGCTAAAACGGCTCTCTCAGCCAGCTTGAGCAAGAAGGGCCATGTCGTCCTGCTTTTCAATAAATAAGCAGTAACGTTAGCTTAGCAGCTCTACTCCCCAGAGCCAGGTTCTTCAGTGGTCATGCCCTACGGGTAAGAGCTATGGGCATGCCTTCCAGGCACACTTTTTTTTTTAAAAACCTTTCATGTCCACTTCACTTCAGCTGTTTAACCAGCCTGAGGTAACATGCTAAACCCAATAACGTATCATCATGTATCAATGAAGCGATACATCATTTAGCGGAACATTTACCATACCGTAGCCAAGGAGTTTAAAAAACAAACAAAAAAATGCTATCGCTAAACCATAAATATTGGCACCTCTACGGGAAAAAAAAATCACCACAGGACTACCGCCGAGCAAGTATTAATAGGGAGGTGGACTATTCCCAGTACACCAGTTACACCGAATATGGTAGTGTTCACCTTCTGGAACCTTCTGAGAAAGTCTACAGCAACCTACAATGATCTCTCAGTTTAAACAGGAGTCTAGGGGGCTGAACAGAGACATTCAGGGACCTATGTCTAGCCCGGGGGCCTTTTTTCATGGCAACAGCCTAAATCTAGGGCTAAATCTTAATAAGCGCTGGAGCATGGCAAATCCCCTCAATCAAGAGTGAGGGGTAGATAAAGAGAGGGTGAACGAGAGATATATCAGCTGTAAAGAGGACATGGCTCATAGAATCTTAGATGAAAAGGCCATGTTGTAATACACGCACACACACGCAACGCGTTCCCAGAACTGGATGGCGAAGCAAAAAAATATGATTAGAGCAACTGTGCTAACAAATGAAAGCGCAGTAGTAATGATGTATGAATTGGTGCTCGCGTGTTTATGGGATAAACAGAAATAAGGGCTCGCATATCGGCAGCAAAACTCTGAAAAGGCTGTCGTCTGATTAGAAAACACAGTCTGAAACCTGCTGACTATCCCGCCTCGTCGCTCATCCAGTCTGTCTCTTTTTCTCCCTCGCTCCCTAACCATCCCATACTATTTCATCCCTAGTGGCAGTGGGATGAGCCGGTCCACTGCGAGCCATCGATTTCCTGTTGTGTGCGCGCGGTGGGTGGACTTTCTGAAATCATCCTCCATTTCGTTCTCTCTCCCTGTCTCTCTTTCTCACAGAAAATAAACAGGATTTGCCTGTTCAGCCAACCTAAGGTTTTTTTTTTTTTATGCTCTTTAATAGACTGCCGTCACGACGGAATTACTACGACGGAATGCACTGCTCGTTTTTTTTTTTTTTTTTTTATCTATAATCAAATAAATAAAGAAATGAGCGGCCGCCGAATAATCATCTCTTGCTGGTGAAGAAGAACAAGATCGTGATTGAGTGCTAGTCAAATGTGTACACTCGCTACTTCCTACTGTATATAAGACGATAAACGTTCGCTGGCCACTTTAATAGGAGAGCTGGTTCATTCCGTTTCACAGACAGACAATCTCTGGATCTCTTTTTACATCCGTGCTGCACAATAGATCCTGACCAGAGGAACTAGAACACCATCAGGTTCCACTCCTGTACTCCAAAAACAGGTATTTGAGACCAGGCACACCAAAACGTTATCGCTATCTACTGGATTTTAAGATTGGCTCCCACCAAGCTCAAATGCCGATATGTTACGCAAATCTAAATGCGTCGCGCCAACGTGTGGAGTCGGATCCACTCCAAAATTTTACGGGTTCTTCTTCAGCCCATGCTTCGCCCTTCCACCAAATTTCATGAAAATCGGACTGGTAGTTTTTGCGCAATCCTGACAAACCCCACCGAAAAACATGACCTCCTTGGCAGAGGTAATAAAAAATGAATAAGCTGATTTTTCACCAAGACGCTCTTATTCCTAGCGAGCTAGCTAAACACGGTAGCCTGGTTGGGTTTTTGTCATGAGGTCCTCTCTAATTGCCTGAGGCAGGCTGCAGTCATGACAGAATTACCACCACAACATGTGTTGGCTTCATCCTCTGTTTCTTTTCTTTCTTTATAATCAGATAAATAAAGAAACGAGCGGTCATCGAATAATCATCTCTTGCCGGTAAAGAAAAAAAACAAGCACAAGAGAGAAGAAAAATGAGCCGTCGCCCGAGAAGCAAAGTGCGATGATTGCAGGAAATCAATAGCTGGACAGAATAATGATGGTGTTTTTAGGGGGAAAGCAATGTAAATGGGCAGAGGGTCATTATCTCTTTCTTTCTCCCCCTCCCTCGTGCTCTCTCTTTCATCTGCAAAATGAAGAAAGTTTCTTTTTAGCCCCTCTGTCTGCTCGCCTAAATGACTCCGACGCCTCGGCGTCGCGATTATGTCCCTAATCTAGTTGTAATTGTGCAATATGAGGCCCGCGCGTCGGAGCCTCGGCAGCGTTGTCACCTCTGACCTCGGAGGTCATGCTTCCTCTGGCGCCGTGGCTGTCGGACAAAATGAACATGGCTGGGTAAGAAATTGGCCGCGCGAGCCGAATTAAACCAATTTCCAAGTCGGCAAGCGAAAAAAAATTAAATAAAAAAACATGCGGCGTTGCTGCCAGTGGTGAGTGGTGAACCAGGATAAACGAGACCGTGCCAACCAGTAGAGATTTCCAAACACCATTTCTATCTAACTACAATGACACGTGCATTCTATCACATTATTTTTGTTTATTTCTTTTTTATAGTAGTAGTAGTATTATAGTAGTAGAAACACTAGTAGTAGTGTTACACACCACGGGATACATTTTCTGCTAAATACAGTAACAGCTGGTTACTTTGAAGGGCTAAAAATATTTCTATCTACAGTAACACCGAGTTACTGACTATTCTAAAGACATTATCGTCGAGCCTTTTAGTGCAGCATAGGCATAAAACTATTACTCCCACACTCAGACGCACTCATGGAAAGACAAGAATTGACATTTGTAGTCTATAATCATGACGGTAAACAGAAACTCCGTGCTTTCATTCAAACCGCACGAAACATACAGTTCTGTTGTTTGTCCCTTCATGCAAGGGATTAAAAAAAAGGGCATCGGATTGAGAAAATAATCCTCGTCGTTCGCGCTCGTTACACCAGCCATGATAGTCCACATGTTCTTCACAATCACTGATGACGATGTAGAGTCAATTGCCCCAATGGACACCAAATCTAGAGGCGTTTCACACCAGTTAGTAAGAAATCAGCCCCAGCCTGTAGGTCATATTGTTCATGCATACCGTAGTCTAGAGCGAGTTTACCGGCTTTAATTGAAATCTGGTGGTCGGAATGCTATTTTCCAACTTCCACTTCATTTTATAATTATTCTTGAGACAGATGAAAGAGATAAAGCTCAGAGGTCGGGGTGTGATTACTATTCACAATGCTGCTTCGTGCCTGGGCGGAATTAAATAAATATTAGCGCAGGGGTAAAGGAGAAGGTCAGGGTCAAAATCTGACAGACAGGCACAGCAGGGGAGGCTCGGAAGACAAAGACACACACACACACACACACACACACACACACACACACACAGAGCGAAGCGGCACCTGGAGTGAATGCTAAGAAGTAGCTTTTTCACTCATATATATACACACACGCACCACTTTCTCTTTCAATTACCTAGAGAACAGAGAACGGGATCCAGTTGCTGGGTGGTTGTACGGAACGAGGAATAAATGCTAAAAAAAAAAAAAAGAAAAAAAAGAGAGCGGGAGCGAGAAAGCGAGAGCTTGAGAGAGCGATAAGGAAAGGAGTTACAGTGTAACACTTTTACTTGTTATTATTTATGTTTCTAAGCCGGAAGCTCATAAACAGCTCCTCGGAAAACTAACGACGACGTCTTCCTTTCGGAATCTGCCTGCGTTAAACGTCTCCCCGTGCCAGCTGTCATCGCCGAGACGGTAATTTAGCGCGATAAACAGGTTCTATGACGGAAAACGAATCCGCGCTTTCTAAGCGCTACGATCCGAGAATTGCCAAAAGCAACAAACATGGCTCACGGGCGAACGCGGCTCGCTAGGCGTGACGGCTACACTTTTGCGAGAGCGTGAAGAGTCTTCATTAACTCCAGAGGACTTCCGAAACAAAAGTCGGACGGATGTACCGACTGGAGAGAGAGAAAGTTTAGGAAACTTTAGATCAAGGAAACGTAGACTCCACAAAGTCTTGATTCTGTGGAGAATATGAGATGTGGAAAATAAGGGATGAAGGTAGGGAGGATGAGTGAGAGGGATCGTGATGCGAGGACGTACGCGTGGGGCGTCACGTGACAGGCTGATAAATATTTAACGGTGCAGGCCGGGACTCACGTTTCTCTAGCAGGTGATGCAGTCCTTTCGACTGCTGCCTGGGGATAGGTGCTTCACACACACACACACACACACACACACACACACACACACACACACACACACACACACACACAGCTCTTCTACTGCTTTACATCATTTACAGACCTGCATTTAAGTGAAACTGCACTCCCTTTGGACCTCTAAATTTTACACTTCTACCATTTCAGACTGCAAATAAAATGCAAAATCCATACCTGGAGCGGAAACATTTACAGAATAACTAAAATCTTTGTATTCGGACACAATTAAAAAAGACAAAGAGTATTTTCCACCCCGCCTCCTAGCATGTCCTCAGCACCGGTGGTTCATGAGGTGAACCCCTGGAGGTATGTGATATAAATCAGGCACAGCGTTTCCAGCGTTTAGGGTTTTTTTTGCCTGAACGTTGGAATGAACAAAACATGTTGAACGTAGCATGAAAACTGGCACACCTTGTAAGGATTTAGAGGATTCGGGCTAAAGAGGATTTAGAGGTGATGGCCTAGCCTAGCAATAAAAAGCATTACATGATTTTCAAGGATGGAAAATTCAGTCCACGTCTCATTCCAGTTTCGCAATCGTTCCGATTTCCCACGTTAACGTTCCCGTTAAACCTCGGTGAACCGAACATTTCAGGCCATGAATTCATTTTTCCGCCTGCATCCTAATTCGGAGTCTGGGGCGGGACGAAATCCCAATTCAGATGGAACGCACGTGATTGGCTAACCGTAGCTGTTGGTCATTAAGAGGAAGTATTTAGGTTAAAAAGAGGTAATAGGAAGTATTTGTCTCTTCTGAATTGTCACCAAGACAGATGCCGTACAAACTCTAAGGCTAATAATAATAATAAGAAGAATAAGAAGAAGATGATGGCCTTGGCGGCGATGCTTCCGCCACCACCAATCTAATTTGTGTGCCCTTAAAATATATTTCCGACTACAGAAGAACGTTTTGACCTTGCTGTGACCTTGACCCCGTTTGGATCAATTCCAAAATCGAATCAGTCCGACTGCTTTTTCCAAGGAGAAATCCTATAAAAATTCAATCACTTGTTCTTCAGACATCACACTAACGAGAATCTCAGCCAGATGGATGGAAAGCACGAAACAACCCATAACTGTTGACAGGTTTTCTGTTTCGTATTTTTGGAAGGAGCCTCCAGTGTCGGTGCAACAGTCAGGCTTCAGTACCTCAAACAAGCACTCCGTACAACCGCGGTGAGCAGAAAAGCACCTCAGACCTTTTCTTGGATGGTCTACAACAATGCGAGTTTACATCTTGGTCCTCTGCTTGTTGTTCGGCTGATTGGATGACTGCATGAACAATCGCAGGTGTTCCTAATAAACTGGCCGGCGACTGCGTTACTCCGCATACGCATTTAGGTCGAGCGTAAATATATCTTGCCATTAAAGTAGACACGCATTTATTCCAGTTCTTCATCCAAAGAGCAAAACCGGCTTCATTTTAATACACTGACGGGCTGTTAAGAGTCGATTTTAAGCCCGGAGCTCATTAATCAAGATCAGCGTTCGAAGCCTGGGCTTTCTCCTCCTAAAGACTATTATTATAAGGCGGTGTCACACGCGCTCGTTTGAAAGCAGGTCATTCAGGGATTCACAGCTGCTAAAACATTAACGGCTTCGCGCTAACACACTGCGCGCTCGCTTAACTCCGTCTAATTGGCTTACCATAATATAGTTTGTAGCAGCGCAGCCTTCAAAGGCCGAGTCAGCGGCTTTGCCTCGGTCTTAATTAAGGCCGGCCGGAGGGATTGAACGGAGAAGAGAGCTCGAGTGTTACCGCAGTTCTTCAGATTTTATGGATAAACAGGAGTCCCGTGGTGTTGCGGGATATGCGAGTCTGCAGGGGCATTAATGGCTATTGTTGTAGGGCTGTAAAAGCTCAGGAACACTGGAGCTAAGGCTGAAATAGCACCATAGTACACAGAGAACCTGCTGGAGTGAGTTAGCACAAACAGTCACTAGCGCATGGCGTTTGAGAGCTCAGCGCTAGTCATGACTGAGCAAGATTTATTCAACTTTGAACATATCCGACGTGGCACACTGGCTTCACCTGCTAATTATAATGAATAGCAAGACGTGGCATTTTCTATTGCGTGACAAAAATTCATTATTAATCCTTTAAACAAGATCAACATTCCTACACCGGATTGAAGCTACACCGGACTATCACGACGGTGTCGCATGCTCCTGCAGCCAGCGCTATGAAATATTCAGGAAGCAAGAAAGAATAATAAGACGGGCCAGCACCATGAGTCACTCGGACTCTCGTCACTCGCTATCCTGCATCTTCGCTTCGTCCATCAATTTCCGCTGCTCTCTTCTTCGCTCGGCCCGATATTGATATCGCGGCAGAAAGCGATCAAGTCCTAATAACGAAGTGTGATGAAAGACACGCGCTAAAGGTCTCTCGCCGCAATCAGCGCAGCAACACCTAGCGCGCCGCAGCCAATGACGAAGCTAGCGTGCGACACTGGATAACCTCGCTGCTCTTGAAATGGCGAGCAAACCTCACTCGCTCCCGATTAGCAGTGATTAGCTTGCCGTCTCTCAAATGCCAAGCGCTAATAACAGCAAGCGCTAACTCCTGCAGGGTGAGACATGCATCGATCTAAAACACTGCGATGTCTGAGGAGGGATTAAAAGCACCTGGTGACATTATCCAAAGTAAGCTTCTGCTAATGAAGCAAAGGCTACGAGGACAAGGAGCTCAACGGAGAGTTCCAGAAAGTTTTATTTCAACAACAACAACAAAAATGACCGACGTAACAAGGGTAGAGAGAGAACAGGAACTTGTTTTGTAGACATTTTACATAAGAGCTCATGCTGCTAATCTTTCACTTAGCTAGCAATGTTGACAGAACTGTAGATGCTAGGTGAGGACTTGCTAGCATACATTTTGTCAGCATTATTCTGTGGAAAGTTCCAGAAAGTTTTATTTTAACAACAACAACAACAACAAAATTACTGTTTTAATAA
>JAQQZR010000001.1:20521748-20540882 GCA_030068235.1 Notoglanidium macrostoma | reverse complement strand
CAATGTTGACAGAAATGTAGATGCTAGGTGAGGACTTGCTAGCATACATTTTGTCAGCATTATTCTGTGGAAAGTATGAACATTGGAACAACAAAATGTTTGCTACACACCTGACTAGCACAATGCTAGTTGCTTAGCTGCCAGTTGAGTTTTGAAGCGGACTGACCGTCCAGGAGGTCAAAAAAAAAAAATGATCCGATGGAACACTTTGTTAAAAGACACTCTGTTAAGATTTTTAAAACCGTGCTAATACAAATTAGCTTCACTTCAACGACACGGGACTGTTTTAAGGGTGACACAACGGCGCCTCGGCTAAGGAAAGCTTTGTATTATTGATAGTAGATTTTTTTTTTTTTGCTTTCGTTGTCCCTTCACAGAGGTCGATAGAAATATGGCGCACATCTGGAAACACGGACTCGGTACAAAAGTGTTGCTTTTCTCATACGACATCTCCTTCAGCTGAAAGACAGAACAGATGCTTGATTGCCTGCACGTGTATCCTGCTTCCTTTAGTCATGCATCATGTTTAAGGCTGCAGCTGCGTAGCGATTTGCATCGCGCCAGCCCATTATTGATTATTCTGTTCGCTCAAAGAAGCTCGGGTAGAGAATGATAGAAACGTAGTAAAAATCAAAGATTCTTTATGCTTAAGGATTTTAAGGTCACTGCTTCCAGATAATTCTCCGGAATGAACTGGCAACGTGGCCGGCAGCAGTCTTGCGGTTGATATCATTTCACCGCTTCTAGTTAGAACACTACCTTTGTTTTCTTTCCCGTCCCTTCCTGTTTGCTTCTTCAAATGTGCGATAAATAACGTCATTATTTAACCCCGCAAAACACGAGAAAAGGGCCACGTTCGGATGCATCCAATTAAAATAAAATATGTACTAAACCTTTTACTCTCCCACTTCTCTTCGTCCGCAGGGAACGCAGGACCTATATTTGGCCGTGAGGTGTTTCAGAAGAACATCCATTTACCGGGAGGCTTGTTCCTTGGCCTTGTTTTTTTTCCCCCTTCTATTTCCCTCGTGGTTTAGAAATAGTCTGAGTAAAAATGTATCCATTTTGCGTCTGAGAGAGAGAGAGAGAGAGAGAGAGAGAGAGAGAGAGAGAGAAAAGGCAATGGGAAAAGGTGTAAGACAAGGGAGAAACAAGATGCTGGATGAAAATGAGGAACAGCTGGGCGGATGGAGCGAGCACTAAGAGCGATAGATTGATATTCAGTAAGCGTGTTCACCTTTTTTTTTTTTTTGGTACCAGCGAGACCCCCCACGGAAACATCTGGCTCTCGGCCCACAACGCCCTGCTGCTTTGACAGAGCTGAAAGAGCCACCCTGCAGTCTTCAGCAAGAGAGAGACACAGGGAAAAAGTGTCGTGCCGGAATAATGCACTAGCTCGGAGAGCGTCTGACCTTCAAAAATCCTCCATTACAAAAAAAAAAAAAAAAAAAAAATTATATATTTAAAACTGGTGACTGCTTGGCTGTTTCTTTTGTCCGTCACACACACACACACACACACACACACTTCCTACCTTCCACTTGAAGTATGACTTGCCAGATTTGGAAATAGACACGATTTCCCAAAAGGAAGTTAAAAGAGCTTTCCAAATGAGGAAAATGTCTTTTACAGGTTTGACAATTAACCTCGCCTCACATCTGTTTTAACTTCCGATACGTTCGTTTGTCACGACGTTACAAAGCAGCTCTTTTAAAGAAAGATCCCTGGAGATGAGAAATATGAAGAGTGTATGCGTTTCGAACGCATTTTTTCAGACGGTAATTTTTCATAATCCGGAACTTAATACGACTGTGGTTGGATAAAATGAATATAAAATGAACGTTTTATTTCACATCATATGCCTGACCTTCGGGAGAGAACCATTGTGTCGCAACTGACATGTTTTCTTGAATTTGACAAATTTTTATGTTTTTTTTCTCCCACTCTCTATTCTTATAAGCCATAACCGTCAATCACTGCAAGTCTGAATCGGCGTGTAAAACGTCAAAGAGGTGAGAATGACTAACCAGCAAGAATTAGAAAAATAATAAAATCTGTCTTTATTACTCTCAAAGCAACACAGAAAGAGGAAGTTGAACTCACATAGTACAAGACACAGAGTGGTACCCACTTATGTATGAATGCCAGGAGAGCACAGGGCCATTACACTCCTATTCAGTATAACACACACACATTCAGACAGCCGTCAGCTCCAGAGGCTATTAGGTTCGCTGTTGAAGTGATTCGCTCAAGCTCTAATCTGATAAGTGGCCTTCAGTGTGGGTCACGTTTAGCTCCATTTCAATAAAGCAAACACACATATACACACACACACAATCGCAGCAGCCTTCTAAAGGACAATAGTGGAGGAAGATGTTCCACCAAGTCTATAACAATGCAAGATGTAAGGAATAAAACACAATGTGGTCACTTCTATTTACACAATTTGCATGTCAGAGCAATCAAAACTAAGTTAAAATGTTGAGAAAGAGTTGCGACTTAAGTTCCTACCACTAGCATTGGCCAGAATTATTTTTCTTGCTTCTATAAACAAAAGTTATCATTCCGATCATTTCGATCTAGTCTTGGCCCGTTTGTTTATTTTTCCGTTTCCGATTATCCGTCACGTTACTTTATTGAATATGAAGAGACGGAGGGAGAAAAGGAGCGAGAAAGAGTGGGAGAGCAAAGTCAATGTGCGAGAGTGAGAGAGAGGCAGAGCTGGCAGGTGTCTGGGCTTCGCAGGTCTCGGTGTATCCATGGTGGGGCCATAATTGGTCGTGGCAGACACAGACAGCTTGAATGGCCTGTTTCAGCCCACCCCCAGGAAAGGAAAAGGAGAGACAGGAAACTGAGACGCAGAATAAGCGTGCACGAGAGAGAAACTGACACCTGAGACAGTGAAAAGTCCACACGGAAGAAAACACACTGAGACAGAGAGATCTCCAGAAGATAAGTGTTATGACAGCAGAACTCACTTTAATGGTTACATAATCCCCCCGTGCTGCAGAATCGGGGCCATAGCAGTGAATTGTTATGCCGTGCTTTCGTACTCTCGGTGAAGCAGAATGTGAGAGGTTACGCCTACATTTTGTTGCGTAATTTGCTGTTTTATAATGGCAATAGAGTTGATTCGAGAGGCTGCAAATGATGATTACTCAGAGCTCATTTTCACACGGGCTGATTATGGTCGACATTTACAATCATTCTGTATGCCAAGACAGGCAATGGTGAAAACATAGCTGAAAATCTTTTCATTGTACTCCAAATGTTACCCATCATGCCAGTCTGCACTACCATCCAAATGGCATACTACCAAACAACACCCGTCTGGAATTAAGAACAGGACTTTAGAGTTTGCTTTGATTTCGAGCTATGGTTCTCCAAACGTAGTGGTGGAATCTAGTTCATTGCTTGACAGCTACCACTGCTTGAAGTTTCATCAAGGGTTCATCAAGCTCATCATCTTTAGCTGGGTTCATTAAGCGTTCTTTGTTCATACATTGGCCATAGAGTCTAAGATTTTGGTATATTTGGCAAAGCTTGAAAGCTGTTTTCGAGCCCAGAAGCAGTCCAGAGAACTAGTCCACGTCTTCTTATATATGGTCATCTCGGACTTGCTTCCACCAAACTATAGTCCGGTCTGCATCAGACATGGAAGTTATCAACTCTCAGCGCTGCATGCTGAGTAACCGCATCTTCTTATATGAGAACGGCCTCTGGTTTCCAGTGGTGACATGCCATGCACGGTGACATGCTATGCATCCAAAAGGCATTATTCTTCACCATTTGAGAGCTGACACCAAAGGAAACCAATTAAAGTCATCTGAACCTAGTGCCTACCATTCTGCAAACAAGAGACACATGGAAATGCTCAACTGGTCCAGGCTTTGGAAGGAAATCTTCTATGTAAAAGCAAACTTGTGATCATGAGTTCCTTGCTGAAACAAGCCCATAATAGGTCCTTGGTGCGGATTCAAGTATTTGGACCAAGTGTGTAAACACCTGTAGTTTCATAAAGCGGTTCAATTTTTAATCCATCTCTGCCAGAGAAAGCCTATATCGTGAAAGTTCTAAACAGAACCCTATATCCCTTTCAGACAAACTGGACACTCCTTAAAGGTTCTAGATCTAGATCTAGATCAGGCACTCATTATTGACTAGTACCACTCTGATGGTCAGAAGCTGGCCATTTCTGTTCATGGAGGTCACTCAGGTGCTTGATCAGCCCCTTGTCTTCTTATAATTGGTCTTCTGCAACTCACTTCTGGCAGGTTTTTCCCTTTGTGGCATCACTGAACTTGTTTTGAATCTCCCTAAGTTCTCCGACATTACATTTCTGCATTCCCTCCATGGACTTCTTGTTCTCTGCCCGCATCAGAGTTAAAAAAAAATGGTGCTTGTCTACAAAGCCAAAATGGACCTGATCAAACCCTTCTCTGTACTATTTTCCCTTCGAACCCTCTAGCACAGCAACAAGGAAAGGACCTGCATCAAGACTCTTCTTGGTACTAGCACCAACGGCTCTACAAACAGCTGATCCCTGTCTTCCGAAGACTGAAGACCCTCTCTTCTAACTCCTCTCTATTTTGGCTTAAGCGTATTCTTAGATGCTGACCTATTTGTACTATCACAAGGATGTGTTTTTCATGAAGGCTACAAAGCACTTCTGCATAAGGATGTCTGCCAACTGCTGTAAATGTAAATGTAATTATGCTCTCTTGGAATCCTGCTACAGGTGGCTGTGGCATCATTGGGGTTTGTACTTCCAGTGATAGGTCAAACACATTACCCCTTATAATGCAGTGCAAATTACAACCCAAAATAAAGCCTCCACCAGCCCACCGTCTATTCCCAATGGCGCAGAGATCCCATCAGGCCTCATTCCTCCGACTTTCCTGGAAGAAACAGCCAGGAGAGAGTGAGAAAGAAGATACTCCTATATGCTCAACCACTGACCTGTGGACTGTTGGTTCTTATCAGATGGTGCCATGCTGCTGTGCTGAAAGAGGTCCGGCTTTAATGAGCTCTCCACTTAGACAGCTGGTGTGCTGAAGCACGCTAATCTACTCTAGTCTGGTTTGACATTCTGGCCTAAGATCAGCTTTCTGGGACTGTAATTACGTTCTAAGAAGGGCAAAGACCATAGAGGACAAGGAACTGTAGTCACGGGCAAATTGCAAGCTACATCAAGCTGGTATATGCACCAAAAAGGGCCAGGTCTGCTTCTGATGGATGACCGGCTACATTCCAAAAAACACACCAGTTATATTGAGCCATATGGGCAATATGACTGAGATGGTTTCTGGCCAGAATAGACAGGCAGGAAATAACACAACATTTGCATATGGTATGGGTAATCTTCTTACTGTAAAAGGGTTCAAAGACAATTCCAGGAATGTTTTTAGCCATGGAGTCTACTTTTTATACATTATGATTAAAATTTCATTCCTCAATAAACTTAGCTCTGACCCAAATCAATATCAGTATCATTAGAAAACTTCTATAAGCGTGTTTTAGCCTTTGAATGCAGCTTCCTACATCACCACTCACTGTCGGTCCCACAAGTCCCAAAGAAAGTAAAGAAAGTATGGTTACAAAATATGTGGATTCACTGATATTAATATTTCATACACAGAAAGACGGTGTATGCATCATAGACACTGGGTGGAGGGGGAGGCGCTCACTAAAATCCACATACACACACAAGCGCACTGCTCGGCATTCAAATCCCGGACCTCGCTGACTTCCAAATGAGCACTGGGGACAGGCTGCGAGTAGACAAGTCTAATTGAATTTCATCATTTTCTATTATTTGTTTGTCTTTTTTTAATGAAAGCACTTAGCCTTTTTTAAGCCACATCTTCCTGAGACCCTATGAATATTTAACGCCGAGCCAGACTGCCTCATCAAATGAGCAGTCCCTGACGCTCGCAGCTGCTGGACGAGGAGGGGTGACAATTACTGAAAGCCACAAGAAAGCCATCCAGTGGGGGAAAAAAAGAAAAAAAAAAAAGAAAAAAAAATTAACCAAGAGCGGTAAGGTTACAAAAACAGCACTGTGCAAAATGTCAACAATTAGACTGGGTGGCCGTTTCAGCCTGGCTAATGAGTCCATTAGCGGCTATGCTGTCTAAAGGATGCTAGCTGGGGGAAAAAAAAAGTGAGACTCATTTCAATGCATTCTCAACAGGCTGACCTTTTGTTTGCTGGGCTCTGAAACCAGTGAGCGAGCTGACGGGTTAAAAAAAAAAGGCACTAGTGGGTGAATCATCCAACTTTTGTCTCCAGTCAGATTGCCTCGGTGGAGGAATTACTTCGGAAAGATTCGAATGACTGTTGGGTCTGTATTAATAGCACCTCAGCTACACACCTGGACACACTTACGATCGAGATCGCGCTGGAAAAACAGAGAGAAAGACAAGGTAATTGGGCTAATTTTAGCTCACAACTAACATACACATATGTGAGCCTTCTCTCCGCCAATTCTTTTATAAATAAACCTTTCATAACCAGCACACTGCCATTGTCCTTCACTGTTTTTCCTCCCACAACTTCTGTCCCTGCCTCCCAGCTAAAAATCAGCATTGCTATTGAGGATGTTTACCCTCTGCTATGAGGAGGATTAGCAATTTCATTCCTGGGGATTTATCGAAGTCCAATAATCTTTCTCCAGCTCTAGGAAGCCTCGAGCACAGCTGTCATCTCATTCCAGGTAACCTGAATGAGCTTTCACAAATACCTACAAAGATGTCTGCTGAGGGACTGGCCCACGGTTTCCAAATATGCTACAGGGCCTACATGGTCTGGATCTGCTTCTAAAGAAAAAAAAAAAAGAAATTGTACATACATGTAATGCCTAGCAGACCAAATGGTGTTGCACTTTAACTGAGAAATCTTCCTGGCAATCATGGGGCTGGATTTCCCCTGTAACGAAGATTCATTACAATCAGAACTAGCTTCTAATCTTAGTTAATAATTCATACATGTATCTCAATCGCATTGTGATGGGCTATAATGAGAAATGAATATAATTAAATGCGACTTAGCATTAGGAAGAAAGACCTGTTAACTGTAAACATTACTTCAGATTAGTTTTCGGTCAAATAGCAGAGAAGATGAACGTTGGCACCAGTTAAATGTTGATTCCAGCCTTGCTCGATCGGATTGCTTGTTCATTTCTTCCTTCCTCTAAGAGTATACACTGGTGTATGTACTAGTTGTTCATGACTCAATCATAGTAGTGAATCACTAACTACAAACTAGCACATTTCTGCAGCCGCCAAAGCTATTCCTAATTAGCCGTAGTCCCAAGAATCGATTATTTCGGTCTACTGTCAAATATTTTACTTCCTGCCTTAAATACATCGTTTAAAAATGCGTCGCTTTTTCACATCTTCAACAAGATAGCTCCAGGAATGTGGAGATTTTGTACATGATTCAGCTCCATAAGGGGTTAGCTTAGGACATATCAGTAGCTAGTCGGTGTAACGTTAGCATGTTAGCTAGCTATCAGTAGCCTTACTCACTCGGTGTGTCATGTTATTGTAACTTTTAGCCATCAAGACAAATATTTGTTTGTCTGTTGTTTGTGTCAGCTACAACATAGTGACAGATAACCGGAATTCTTCAGGAAGTACTTTTATCCTGTCAAAATGTGAAACCTGCAAAACGTCTAATCAAGTACACAATGTTGGAACTTCCACCTTGGCAAACAACACGAAGCTACTCGGTAGCCATTAGAGAAGAACATATTAGTGCTGAAAAATCGTCCCATCAAAGCCCTGTTGTTATAAGTTGTGGAAGAGTGGGGGCATTTATATTCACCCAAGATATATCCAAGTTGCAAAATCTGATTAAATGGATGATCTTGCGCTCACAACTATTATCAAAGTATAATAATGTTGCTTTTTTACAGCCGGAGTAAGAACAGATTTAGTTCAGCATCTGCATTTTAAACGAAACTGGGAAGTCAGGCGCACGGATGCACCCACCAGACGTCTGAATCTGCAGGCAGGGTGAAAAAAAATTTATAAAAACCTGAGCAAAGGCTTTGAAGAAAGTTACATCTCAATAATGTCCTCTCTAACCAGCAGGAATAGCGGCTTAGGATGAATAGGCGTGACTCAGAACTGCCTTAAGGTATTCACACACACACAGAGTAACCACTATGTAACAGCTTCAGGTCGGACCAACATTTCCCAAGTAATTTTATATACATCTTCGGCTCTGCTGAACAGGCAGCCGGTGTCGACCGTGTCGCAAATCATCTCGAAATTTACAGGGCAGCAAAAGGAATTTAGCTTCAAAACACCGGAAATGAGGCAGAAAATACTGCAAGAATGGCGTCTGGGGAGTTCATTTACGCCACAGTTCTTTTGAATTCCATCTGATTAGCCAGTAGGACAAAACATATAGTCGTTGTTATGGTTTTCCAGTGGTTTATCACCACTTCGTAACGATCAAAACCGTTTCTATTTTTATAGGAAAGTAACCAACCACGGTTCCTTTTCTGTTAGCGAGAGAAAGTCCTGAAGACTTTCCCGTATCAGAAAGCTTATAAAGCGACGACTCCTTCCATGTCTGTTAAATTAAATTCTCCTTACCGAAATATCAATGATTATACCGTTTCGTAGTCTGTTAATAATGAGCCTTATGAATAGAACAGAAGTTTCCACGGAATAAAAATTGTCACGGGAAAAGTCATCTAATCAGAGTCGGAATTCTTTCAGAGTTACCAATTTTCTACAACTCCCTACCCCAAAGTCAGAACATTTCAGTAGCCTCGGCTAATTAAGTTGAGCGGATTCAACACAATATGTTTCTCGTAACATATATGGTAAGCTACTCACGTTGGCAGTAGTCCTTGCCTTCCTCGAAGCCCGGCTTGCAGATGCAGCGCCCGATCGGAACCAGCCAGCCCCCATCGGCGCTGCAGTACATCTTCGGTGACTCAAACTCCTCCGAGTCGTTAACGCACGATCCACGCACCTCGACAAGTGCCGAGTCGCCCCCTGTCACCGTATCAGGGAAATGCGCCAGGTTGTGCACGGCGGCTGGGCACTTCTTATAGAAAACCCGCAGTGACACAAGAGCGATGCATGCGCCAACATCCTGAAAGGCCAAGTAGAAGCCCTTTTTGTTCAGGTTGCTGATATCCCGAACCTCGGTGTTCAGTTTCATGACGCGGTCGCCAACGTCGGTCTGCGTGAAGCTCTCGTCGGCGGCGATTGTGTCGATCTTGACGTACTGGCTCTCCTTGATGAACCACAGGTTGTCATTGTTGGACTCGTGGTAATACATGTTGAACGTCTCTTTGCAAGTCCCAGGGACTCCGGGAAGGCTGTTGCAGTCACGCAGCGTGAACTTGATCTCGATGTAGATGCGCTGAGCGCCGTGGCGGGCGATGTGGCGAGTGCGGAGCCAGTTGTTCTGGTTGGCCTCCATCACGTTGCACACTTGGTATGAGCGCATGGGCGTGTTGCGCTCATCCATCACGCTGATCTCCTCCCACTACAGGGGCAGCAGGAAACAGGTTAAATGTTAAACGCTCTGGCCTCTCTTTAGAACACAAAAAGTGCAGCTTGTCATGTTAACGAGAAACAAGTCTTAAAAAAGTCTGATTTTTATTTGCCATCAGTTAAATCTGGAGCTTTAGCTTGACACTCTGGTGGACCTTTAGATGTACAACACCTTGTTAGAATCTTCTACCATCCTTGAAAAAACATTTCCTAAGTTTTACTTATTCCCTACTGTTTTTTGTTTTTTTTTAAATAAACAATAAAGTAGATTGATCTCAGGTTAACTTTCTAACCTACTGACATTCTCCTGCCCTTAAATAACTTTAGTCGATCCATTAGCCAGGAACTTGCATTAACCGTGACCAAAAGCCAATATTATGGTGATACATTCTCAATTAGCCAATGAGCTGCATTGTTGAGACATACTGAAAAATGGCACACATTGTGCTGATGTTGGCCAGATGCTTGTGTGCTATATGGGTATGCTAAATAGTACTGTGGAAAAACCGAAACCTTCGCTTAACCTCAGAAACCCGAAAAGAAAACTTTTGCCTCTGTTAGCTTTTCAAATGACAGCTGCATTTTGTGGAAACAAGCATATTTTTCCTCAAGGGGAGCGGCACGGTGTCCTGAAAATGTCAGAAATATCTGTCTAGCTAAATACTTTCAAAGCTCAGTACCCAAAATAAATCAGTATTTTGTGAAAATGAGCTGCAAATAAGCTGTTTGTAATGAACAGCAAACGGTTCATGAATGTTAATGAGGTTCCAATGGATTTTCATATTATTAGCTTGTATTAAAAGGTATTAGTGTGTGTGAGTCGTTAGTATATGTGGGGCAGTCTATGCAACTCGGTCTACATCTGCTTTCACTTGTACCCGAGGACACTTCTCACATGAGTACGAAAACATCTCTATTTCTTAAAGAGAGAGAGAAAATAAACCAGGCAGGAACAATCCCTCAAATATCTGATCCGCACCCCACCCCCCCCAAAAAAAAAGATTCAGATTCAGCCAAATAAAACCCTGATCCTGGGGTTTATGGATCTCAGTTTGCCACAGAGATACATTCGGAAACCGCCGTCTCAGTTAAGAGCTTGAGTGATTTGAGTTACTGTTAAATGAACTGATGTCTGGTTAGACATCAAGCTTTCGGGGCTGAAACATAAAAATCTCAGGGTTCTCAAATATCTGGCTCACAAAAGTCATCTCTTTAAAGCTTTTCCCATCCCGTCTGAAGCTAGCCAAAGGAGAACCACAGCTTTCAATACGTGCTTCTTTGAGTAGTTTTTAACACGTCGAGAGGACAAAACCTTTTAACGGTTAAGTCAAGACGAATACTAGACTTTTTTGAAATTTTAACCTGCATGTATCCTTGTAGATAAAATATACTTAGCTAGTTAGCGTGCTTCGTTGTTTATTTTTTGGTAGCAAAGGAAATACGAGGTAAAGATATTGTACTGCATATTAAGCACATTGAGGAAAAACGAAACACAAAATAATAGGATGCGCTGGATCAAGTGCTATTCTTTAAGCTGTTGAATAATGACGGTGTAAACATGCCACAAAGCCGGCATGACTTTAGAGACTTGAGAGTCTATTGATGCATCAGATTTCAGCTCTCCTTTCTAATATCAGAACATAATACGGGGCTGTCTCCACGGTCCAGTTTGCCTAGCTTTAAAACAGGAAACTGTTTAAACACACCTAAGATGTATCAAAAAAAAAAAAAAAAGAAAGCAAAGTTTGAAGCAAAGCTATTTTCCATGCTCACTCTGCTCATTTATACCGGAGATTTACCGGAGGCCGTTCCTCAAAACCTGCCATGATGTTACAGGCTATAACGACATGATTACAAATAGAGTACGGTTAGAATATATCAACTGAGACACAAGGGTCAATTATAAGTACAGCCTGTGTTTAAACGGAGACATGTGTGCGTTCACTCCAGTCCACAGGCGGACATTGCAGATCAAATCAGTGTTGGTACAGAATGACTTTCTGGATGAAAAAAAAAAAGAAGTGGACCGCTTACCCCAGAGTGCAATGATTGTGACATTTGGAGAAATAATCATCCGGTGAAAAAGACAGGCTTATGAGTTCCTGTTTATTTATTTTCAAAAGTTAGTCTGCACTCAACTTTTATATTTCCAGTGGGAGGCCATCGTTGGGAGTTCGAAAGTATTTTACAAAGTGGTTGAAGTTTTTTTAGCAGGGTGCCTGGTGCACATACACATATCAGACACAACAAGTAATAACTGCCATGCCATATGGTGAGCTGAGTCACCATGTAAACGACATGCAATTACCATAAAATGGCTAGCAATCGCCCACATACACAATGGCACATGCACAAGGTTAAAAGCATTCTGTTTAGACAGGAGGTAAAGGTTAGGTACTTTCAAGCAGCACTGCTGTCAGGAGGATAATGTGGGTGTCTGGTTCCCTGCCGCCCTTGGCACTTTGGGAAAAAAAAAAAGCCTTAACTCCACTCATCAGTCATTTTTCGCCATTGCCTGGCAACTTTGAAGAACGGCAAACATGTCAATTCACTGGCTTAACAGAATTTCCAACAGTAATTATCTGGTGGTTTAAGATCATTACCATCTTTAAGTCCACAAAAGAACATCTGTTTTTTTAAAGGAGGGGTTGCTTTTGAACAGCACGCGATTTGGTTTACCTGTTTCCTGGCGGCCCGATGTGAACCGTCTCTGTTGGGGTTTTACACACACACACACACACACAACATACACACACTCATACGCACGCATCTGAAATGAACTTTGAGCATCAAAACGAAGCCAAGACTTCACATCTGGCTTGGGGCTGAGGGAATTGGTTCTGGCCTTCCAGGGTCAAGTGGCACATTTGAGTTGCTCAGGAAAATATTCAGTGGAGCTAAGCAAACAACCATGGGAAATGGCCGCCTTTGCTCCAAAGGTGGGGCTGGTTGTTGAAGGTCAAAGGTCAGCGTGCTAATCTCCATGGCTTGTGCCAGCCAAAAGGCAATAGTGAGAGTCTCAAAGATCAGCACTTTCAAGTGGGGAAATGACTATCAGTACTTTGATTCATTTATCCTTAGTAAACATTAAGTTTGAGGGTGGACCCACCTATCCCTGGACAACTGGGTCCCCACTAATTCATTCCAGATCGCCATGCACACACCCCAGATCAGGATCAAACTGAGGACCCTGGAGCTGTGAATCAGTAACTCTACCCACTGTACTGCTGTGCTGTAAAATCTGGGCTAAACACTGATGTCAGCTGAAGACTTGGAGAAAAGCCCACTTTGTAGAACAACTTGTTTGTGCTTCAGGGACCCAAAATCTTGGCCATTATCATTGGTTATTTAAGGGCTCCTGAGGGGCACAAGACAAAAGCATTCGCTCTATCATTGGGAGTCCAAGACAGCAAAACTGGCCATGCTCTCTGGTTGAGAGGGATAATATTAATCTTTGCTCTGTCAACCAGAGCAACACCAATCAGAGCAATCACAGTCATCTGTCAGAGGGCAGTTAGGACATCACAGGACAGTGTGTTCAGATACCCTGTGATGGACCATGAGCAACAGCTGGCTGACTCAGAACTCAAAATTTTAGTGGTCTTTTCTGACCACTGGCAAATAAAGATGGCAAACAAAGATGATAATTTCCACAAACTTTGAAATTAATGTTCAAACTATAACTTCTTTGCAAATATTTCTTCCGTAAGCCCTTTTACTATAGCGCCATTCAAACAGCTTTACCCATTAATGTTCTGGCACGTTACCAGTTCCGGTAGCTGTGAAAGTAAGCTGCATTTGGGACCAGGCTTAGTAATGTTCCTTGCAGAGCAAGATGACTAAATGGTATGACGCATTTGTCTTTGCTTTGCCAAATGCAAGGACAACCTGGCCTTGCAGGTTCCCCACCCTGGTCCTGGATTTCCCCCTGTTTTTGCACATGTCAGTGTTTTCCCCATAATAAGCTAATAAACAATCCTTTCTTAGTTGAAGTGGGAGGGTTAGGGCAGGGAATACACTAAAATGTACAGGAGCTTCTCCAGGACCAGGGCTGGGAACCTACAAGATTTAAACTTGCACAAAACCGCAGCTTGGGAATCAGCCAGGAAATGTCTTCAAATTGGATAGATTTTAAAACTAGCTGTCTGCGCAGGGGAAATCATTCAGCAAATAAATGGTACCATCGGAGATGCAGCAGGATATGACAGAATTACCAGTAAAATTAAAGACTGTGGGAATAGGAATTACATCCATATGAGGGCCTTGCTGAAACTGTTAGCACAAAGTTGGAAGCACACATGTCACATTATGATTTCCTTTAACGGGAAATACGAGTCCTAGCCTGAGCATTTTCCACCGTGACGATGCCGCTGTGCAAAAGTGAGGTCCATGTTGTTTACCAAGGTTGAAGTGGAAGAACTCGAGCGGCCAGCACAGAACCTTCACTTCAACCCCACTGAATACCTTTGGGATGAATTGGAATTCACCCCAGGCCAGACACTGGTGCCCAACTACAAATATAGGAACCGCAGAATAGTTGAGGCTGTTATAGCAACAAAGGTGTAAAAACCTCAATATTAATGAGAATGGGATAGGAGATGCAGACACCCCGGAGTCTGAGTACGTGACTTTATGCCCAAGCAGTGCTTTTCATTTGGAGAAATTTATGGCTAGCAATTGTGTATGTATTGTTAGATACATACAATAGATTCGGGTTAACAACTGTTCAATCACCACCAAAAAAGGTACCAAATGGTGAAGGATGTCAGATGTTTATTTAGTTTGTTTTTGGAGAAACTCTTACCATCCTCATCCTTAGCAATGGCTTCTTTACTTCAGCTGTCTTTCTACTCTCTCCAACCCAAAGGTAAAAAAAAAAAATCCCAGCTCTGCCTGCTCATCTTGACCTACTATACCCAACCTTCCCAAATAGACATTTGCAAAGTAGTCTTCACATTCCCGCCAGACTATCATGCCTGCTAATCTCCTTAATGTAAATGGAGGGTGCGTTCTAGTCGTCCGGTAATCACTAAAACCCACAAATCCTTCCTTTCTTTTCTACCATGCTCTCATTTTTTTTTCAGAGCCATCTGACTCAACCATGCTGTGTGCTAAATGTCACTGTAGCTCTCAGCTCTTTTGGACATGGATGGCTGAATCAAATTTAGCCAGTTAGATAACATGTACATCATTATGTTAGCATTATGTAAGCCCAGGTTTGGTCCCAAAAATTTGGTCCTGCTGCTGTAGAAGAAAATCAGGTTGAATACTGGCAGGGGTGTAAATAAATTGCTGTGTATTTGTCTGTTTGTGAAACAAGTACGGAGATCCGATCCAGCTCCTGGCTGCTCTGATAAATCATTAAAACAGGCGGCTGTGAAATCCTGAAGATTGATTTCCTTTAAAGCCCAGTTTGACTTTCGCTAACTTGATTATTTTTAGCCCGTGCCGGGTGCATCATATAAAGGGAGAGACGAAGCAGCTCTCCTCTCTTCTCTTTATCCTTCTCTCTCTCTTTTACACACAAAGGATTATGTTGTGATTTAAGAGAACTTAATCTTAGCTTCTTCGCCAAATATGAAGGGAACTGCGTCTGGCCATACCACTAAGCCTAACCATCACTTCGGTTGAAAATACAAGTTAGCTATTTAAACTCTGGTTCTCTGTAGAAATCCTATTCATGACCTTGACTCGCAGACGCATACACACACACACACACACACACACACATACGCAGAACATGTGTAGGAAACTTCAGAACACAGTTTCTACACAATGCGCTTTTGACTTGCTCATAAATATTCACGAGTAGGTGGAGCTTGACTTCCTGCTGGAATTCGTTCTGTTGATGTAGTGCATTTTCAGTATGATTATGAGTCTTGGACAAATGTTTCCCATTGGAAGGAAGGAATTTGGACACAAAATGGTACAGATCCGGTTTTATGCACGTTTATGAAAAACATCATAGTTTTGTTATCAAAGTTGTCACCAATTGAACCTATTGGCTTGTATGGAGAAGCAGTGTGTATTTGGTATTGTACAACTGTTCATTTTCACCAGGAGTCCAGTAATTAAAAAGAAAAATAGGAGAAGAAATCGTTGATTCTGGAGAGTGTGCGGCTCTCGTCCATCAACAGCTCAATAACTCAGTGACTGGTCTTCATGGAATGCTACATCTACAGCATTTTTTTACTATTGGCAGGCTTTAAATGTCTAAATAGCAAGCATTACAGTATGTGTGAGGCTCGCAGGAGCGTACCAGGGACCAAACTGCGACATTGTGTAACAACAAAGGGTTTCCGCTGATACGTGCGAGTGTAAGGTAACTGGCAGCAGCATACAGATGAACACACTTGAACAGGGTTAACGTTTACTGAGCTATCGATTGTTTGGTTACTCACCCCTTCTGCTGGATACGCCTCCCATCCGAGGTCCCCCAGAGCAGACATCGAGTCCAGTAACGTGACTACGGAGCGAGAGAAACAGGAAACAATTTTAATTCGATTGAACTTGATGTCATTGGCATCAACATTTGCAATTGTTTTTCTAGCTTGTGCTCAATTACTCCCTGGTAAACGCAAGTTTTCAATTTTCAATTTTCTTCCCCCTGGGGGAAAATCGCCAGGAGAAACTACTGCTCTGGGAGTCTTTCAATAACAAACCATTCGAGGACCGACTTGCATTTGCAAAGCATGTGTGTGTGTGTGTGTGTGTGAAAACAAGCCCTGGCTCGCACCCTAGCTTTCAGCACCAGGAGTATTAAGGGAACCTGAAGCAGTTGTGGAGGTCATGTAAGGAAATGTATATAGGAATGTGATTAGAGACTCAGAGTGTTATAAAAGGCTCCTCTTTCAACACAGACACACTCCCCTACTCCTTGTCCTGAGGCTCTGAACTATGTTTCCCCAGTCTGTTCTGCATTCCAGGGTAATTAAGGTCTTGGCACCACACGGCATCAATTTTTCATCAACTCCCATCTGCAGATGTTTCCGTCCACACTCAGGACCCGAGCAGAGTCGACGGGTGCAGCGCGGTCATGCTCGAGTCATGCTCACGTGTGCGCAAACGCACTCTCCTCTACAATGCGTGAAACGCCAAAACAGACAAACGCAGATGAACGCTAGCAGGAGCTCGGCAGGATTTCGGAGCGGACGTGTTGACGGAAAGTGTACTGGGTTGGAATCAAGGACCGCCTGATAACGTTAAATTGTTTGGTGTTGTTCAGAAGAGATCGACATCGAAGACAAGAAATTTGCATAAGCATACAGTTACGGAAGGAAGAATATCATTTACAAAAAAAAAAAGGAGCGAGTGGAGGAAACAAAGAGAACAAGTTGAGATTTTGATTTACGACATGCTGCCGAACAAAAGAGTGTGCGCGTGTGTGTGTGGTGCCCCGGTTTGATTTATAACGACAGCGGCGTGTTTGTAAAAGATTAATGAACGGTGATTCATGTTTCATAAATAGTTTCCTCCGCACCGCCTGCAATTCTTCACCCGGCGAGACACGCGTTCATGCTGCCTCCATGTTGAGCGTGATGAAAAGAGCTGGAAGCAGCTGGAGATAGAGTATCCTTCCTGAATGTGTGTATGTGGAATCTGTCTTAACCTACGTTAACCCTTTCTGTGCGTCACTAATAAATCATAGCAGACTATATGGTCATAGATATGTTTTCCGTCTGTACGTACGCCGATGCTACCGCAATACTACTTTTCGTACTGAGTACGTGTATGTTTGTCGCCGATACCAATCGATCAGCGACTTCACGAAACATTTTATTGGGCACTGTTTATGTTTACATAAACACACGCTAGGACGTTTACACACTGCTCATTCGAACGTTAGCTAGTTGGTGGTAAATGATGGGGTTCGCTAGCTAGACCTTGGATTGAGTAGGGAGGCCATTTTTCATGCTTCATGCATCATTAATCATGAAATACATCCAGATAGCTGGATTTCATCTTGGCTTACGTTACATAATATCGCGTGGGATCGGATGTTGGTATTTTTTGGAGTATCGATTCATCTTCTGTAAAAACGGACTCATATATAAAAAGAACTTGTCTTTGGTCCAACAAATATTTCCATCTAAGCAGCAAAGAAGTAGGGCTGAAAACGCTAACCAAGTTATTTACAATCAAGTCAATTCAAGTCTAGACTTTTACAATAGACAAACCAGCTTTACAGAAATCCAGATGCAGATTTAGATCCGTGATGAATGAACCCGAGGCAAGGGAAAAACTCCCTGAGACCACATGAGGATGAACCTTCGAGACTCAAACATGGAACCCATCCTCTTCTGGGTCACACCGGAAAATTATGAATCATCACTCTTTTAAACAGTACTAAACGTGTTGAAAGGCTTTTTAGTGCGGGGAGATCATGAATGAGAGTCCTGGGACAAGTAAAAGATCACAGCAACAGTTCAAATCTAACGTTGTCCATGTGAGATTATCCGATGAAGCAATTACGAGACTTGGGCATACTCTTTTACTGCCTAACAAGAGCCACAGGTGCATCAGGATGAATCTGGGAGTTTTTCCTACATAAAATCCAGATGTGCAAAGACTGTTATGCGAAGACCCGAGTACACGCCTCAGATTCCTTAGTGCACTTTTTTCCCAGATTTTATCGCGTACACTTTTGTTATCTATTAATGGGAGTGGAAGACCTATGCAGCAGTTTGGCCTAATGCACTTCCATTATGTTAACACTGACTTCCAGGAACGGCTATTGATTAGAATCCCGGCAGGTAAACAAACGTATGATTTTGAAACAGTGCTGGATTTTCGGTTACGAAAAGCATAGCCGATCTTCTCGGACCAGAACGTTGCTTGCGGGGGGGTGCATAGATGATATATCGGGCTGTTGAATCAATCACGTCACGACAACGTGTGTTTTGACGTGCAAAGGCGTCGTTTGGTGCGTAGGTGAATCGTGTACCGCCCTCGCCGTTTCCATGGTATTGCGCCACGTAATATATATATTTGTTTAGATATACGCATCATATCAACAGGCTAATTGGAGGCAATCTAAAACTGTTTCAGCTCAGATCGGCCATTTTTGTCATTAGCGATTTCCTTATACACAAACCTGGTAAGTCTCGATTTTACGTTTCTTAGATAAACGCTCTTTTGTTTTTTTTTTTAAAAAATGGATTTACGAACAAACCAGACCGTATCCAGTTTAATAAATGACGCCTAATATTAGTCAAAGTCCCCCATGGACAGCCCCCATCCTATTTCACAGAGTGATGATCCTTTCTTTATATTGGGCCTCGGTGTCCTACCAATCTCAGCCACCACCGCTCATTCTGTCCTCTCTCCTTTCCTGAGGATGGATGAGTAGCGCTTTCCTAAAGAGCCAGAAGCCTGATACGAGATTATGTTCCTGACTGTAGAGTCCTCTCTAAAAATGAAACAAGGAAGCAGGATGTTTTATACAGCTGGGGGGGAGATTCGTAGATACAGCTCCATGTTATACCTAAAACACAGTCATACCTAAAATAAATAAATAAATAAAGGTATTCCCTAGGGGCGGCACGGTGGTGCGGTGGTTAGCACTGTCGCCTCACAGCAAGAAGGTCCTGGGTTTGATCCCCGGGTCACCCAG
>JAQQZR010000001.1:20488464-20502285 GCA_030068235.1 Notoglanidium macrostoma | reverse complement strand
CACACATGCTCGCATTCACACCTATGGGCAATTTAGAGTAGCCAGTTGACCTAATCTGCATGTCTTTGGACTGTGGAGGAAGCCGGAGAACCCAGAGGAAACCCACGCATTCACAGGGAGAAGATGCAAACTCCGCACACAAAGGAAAGGCACCCTGGGTTACCCGGGGATCGAACCCAGGACCTTCTTGCTGTGAGGCGACAGTGCTAACCACCGCACCACCGTACCACCGTGCCGACAGTGACTAGGTTACCATCCAATTTTCCTAATTTCTAACATACTGATCATGAATTGGTCCCTAATTATCAACCCAATTAGCTGCAACATGGTCGTCGTCTCAACATGTTGTTCGCATCTTCGAAAACTGTGTACCACACAAAACATTAACAAACCTACAATGATCAGCCAAAGGAAATATTGACATTACCTAACACATAAGCAACTAGATAACTTACGTTGACCAACGTGGTCAGAACCGATTCGCATTGTTGTTGACTTACATTGCTACACTTTTTTCAAGATTTCCACTTTTCTAGTCATCATATATGTTCAGATGACAAAACTTTGGTGATTTGGAAATGTTGTGGTTATGTAATGAAAGCATTGCTTAGCTACCTGTTTACATTGACCAATTCAGTAAGCAGTCTTGCATTCATATTATTTCACTTTGTTGTACACTTGTAACAAGTAACAATGCAGTAAACCGCATGTTTAATGGACATATGTGATAAATTAGATGTAAAGCAACCAAGCAAATCCCAAACTGTAACTTCGAACGGCGTGTCATTTGGTAAAATAAGTGAATACGGCCAAGCGTTTATGGACATCTGACCATCACACCCGTATGTGGGTCTTCGCCCAAACTGTTGTTGGAAGCACGCAATTGTACAAGAAGTCTTTGTATGCTTTATCGTTAAAATTTCCCTTCACTGGAATTAACAGACCCAAACCTTTTGGGATGAACTGGAACGCCAAGTGTACCCAAGTCCTTGTCGCTTGACACAAGACCTGACCTCACTAATGCTCTTGTGGATGAATGAGCAGATCCCCACAGCCATGCTTCAAAATCTCGAAGGCTTCCCAAGGGACTACATCTGGAGCGAGATGTTCAACAAGGACATATAAATACAATGGTGAGGTGTCCTCAAACTTTTGTCTATATAGTGTACATATCCCAGGTCAAGGCTTTAAAATGCCATACACACACCAACATACATAATAAATTATTTCTTGTATGTGATAGACATTTCACACAACCACCTCGCCTTTCATCTCGAGTGTAAGGTTGACTAGTCATTACAAAGCGCCAGGACCTCCATATGGATTGCCGAGCAGGAACAAAGCCGAGGTCGCTCGGCACACAGCTCACGTCCTCGATCTGGATCCTCCATGCAAATGAGATTGGCCTTTTCGCTAATCATAAGTCCCATTAGCAGCCGAGCTGGCTGTTATTATTGCATTTGCGCATCACTATCGGCAGCCCGAGTGCAAACACGGTCTCCTGGCTCGCTCCTGTCAATCAAATTTGACCTCTTCTGGTAGGACTTTTGGCTCTGGAGCTGCATTTGCGCTCAGATAAATTGAGGAAAATGTCTGTTCCATTAACATGCCTCGAAAAATGGAAATACCAGCCGCAACTGTAAAATTAAATTGTACGAATGAATTCTGTAGAAGCAAAATGTCAT
Source organism: Notoglanidium macrostoma (assembly GCA_030068235.1). Taxonomy (NCBI): domain Eukaryota; kingdom Metazoa; phylum Chordata; class Actinopteri; order Siluriformes; family Auchenoglanididae; genus Notoglanidium; species Notoglanidium macrostoma. The sequence continues at coordinate 20,500,600 of JAQQZR010000001.1, read as the reverse complement.
CAGTCTTTGGGCTGCTGTAGCCCTTCGACTGTCCTTGTCCAAAGCAGGTGGGTCACTGAATGTAATCTGCCACGGTGTCACACATCATCGATTCCCGCACAGCTTCTCTGACTAAGAGGTGAGTTCGGCTCTCTCATCATAAACTGTATATCTACTGTATATAATTTGCAGCAGGATATGTCCTGATATGGACAATATGATATTTTTGTTCTCTTAAGTGATATGAGACATCTAATTAAATGCAAGATCACCCACAATCCCTGTAATGTACTGATTACAGATACGGCACACACGCCAGGAGGGGGCGATCTGATACAACCTTGACTATTTGCGACGACTGCCTAGTGTGAAATTGCTTCTCAAGTCAGCCATAAAATGGCATTGTGAGCATTTCACCTATAAATAACCTGCGATTACCGACCATTAATGGGCTAAAAGACAGGGGTCTTGATCAAATCTCAAGAGTGACACAGTGAGAATCTGCTTCGGGAACGTGATAGTACTGCTACGCTAAAATTAGCACGTTTGTGAACAGTAATGAATAAATTAGCTGAACAATTTAAGATAAGAATAAGACATGAATATGCATGACCTCATCTCCTTTCATCTTGTTTTTAGCCCCTTAAACTTCCAGGACCAGACTTACATTCCTCAGTCATGGTAGAACATGGATGCACCAGTCAATACTGTTATCAAGCCAATATCCCCATAGCCCTTATTTATATGTATTTTGTGCTCTGTTTGTTTTGACTGGTGCGCCTCAACCTCAACCAGAATAAAACTCCTCGTGGAGCCGAAGAGGGATTGGGAGCTGAGCTGCTCAGGCCTTTCTTATCAATAATGTGTTATATTATCATATTTCACGCAAGAGCAGGCCAGAAAAGGTAATTACCAGCGCCGTGCTATTAAGCCCGGTTTTTATTTTCCTCGTTTTCGCCTGGCCGGCTCGGGTAGAGGGCAGTCGGCATTTATTTCCCGTCTGGAGATTTATGAATGGCCTAGCCCGGCTCAGGCAAGCCATAAAAAATAGAAAAGAAGAAAGAAAATTGCAGGACGGCAATGGCATCGTGTCAGAGCACGCACGAGACAGAATTACTGCCGAAGCCAGTAAACATTCATGTGTTTCCGTGTGAAAATTTAACAGAGGTGACAGAAAGGAATAATAACTTTATGGCCTTTTTCTGCGCATGGGAAAAATACAACCCAGGCTTTCGCTCACCCGCGGATTATCGAGCTCTGTACGTGAGAAATGAAGGCGTGGCGAGATCCTGACACAAGAAAAATATCATGTAAATGAGTGAAATTGTTTTTTTTATCGGCGTATTTGTTCTAGAGCTAAATAAAAGTCTATTTGCTTGCTGATCAACGGCGGTGCTGGGATAGATAACATGGCATTTCGCTTGTTATTTGTGAACGAAGGTTGGAAGGAAATAATTATTATTATTATTATTGTTCATTTATTTTATTCATTTGTTTTCATTTTGCTCGTTCTGTCTGTTGGGTTTTACAACGTATTCTATATATATATATAAAAAAAAAAAACCCAAACAAACAAAACCCCAGCAACAATGGGATCGATGTTGGAGGATATGAGGCCAGAGTATTGATTACCGTTTTCTGCAATGTTGCCTCCAATCACAAACTTTATTAAGAATCTAATCTCGATCTGCCATGGAATTAGTGACTCGAAGGAAAGATTCCTAACGGACGAAAAACAAAGCCTCCTGTGCAGTTCTACTTTGCCACGCCGCTGTTTGCCTAAACATCACGCAGAGCTCTTATGCTCTTCAAAGGAGGCCTCAGTCTTACAGACGTGATATTAAAGATATGGTTATTTAATATGGAATGAAACAGGGTTAGGTGTACGCTATGTTAATCAATGAGTGAATTCCCTCCTCAATGCTGTACATTTTATAGGTTTTTATCCACAATATCAGAAATATGACCGTAAATTTAGTTTAAAATATCTTTTACTTTCCTTTACTATCACCTACACTTAAGCAATATAGGTGAGCTGTGTAAACTGACACGAGCTTTTGCATAATCAGAGCTCAGACATTTTATTCACGGCTCCTGCATAATGCGATGATGTTTGAGATTAAATTCCAGGACCAGACTAAAAGAAGAAGTGCCGGGAGCGAAACGGCAGGACGATGGCTTTTCCTCTGGATGAGTGTGCCCCCGTGTGGCGTAGAACCTCTTCCGTGACTGAATAGCAGTCACGTGTGATAACACCTAATATATTTGCTTTAATGACTGGAGATAAACTGAGACATGACATTGAATGGTCGCATAAATATTGTAATCACTGTAATAAATATCATAGCATAGAGTATACATCATTTTAATATAAGAAGATACTAATGTTATTCCCTAGACAGCGTGATCGCACATCAGAGCAATGGTTCAACAGACATAGTGTTGGACAAGCACTCTTCTGCTCTATTTCTATATTTCTATATATTACAGTCAATGTATATAAATAGTAAAAACTAAAAATAATAATAATACATAGCATTAAAATTATATTCATGTCTATTATTACACATACGTATCTGTGATTATGTACAGTTCAGATAAACCTTAAGGATCTATGATTATGTGCGGATGCTATTTGTTGGCATCTCTGTAATGGCACCCGAATGATGGAATCAACTTCCCTGGCAGGCTTTTTTTTTTTTTTTTTTTTTTTTTTAAAAAGGAAATTAAAATTCACCCGTTTTTTCTTGTATTCTGACATTTGCCAAAAAAAATCAACATTTTAAATATAAATCTAAATGCACACATCTACACATCTGTACAGTTCACCTATGGATTGGTCAGAAAGCTAGCATGAGCGTCACCGTGCGATACGTATGATGCCCATGTCAGTGTGATGATGCCCATGTCAATTCAATTCTGACGATGAATGAGTCAAAGTGGAAAGAAAGTGCACAGATAAAAGTGGGCGTAGAATAACCGCAAGAATTGTCTCACAATGTTCTGCGGTTGTCTCCATGCAGATTCTTAAATTTTAACCTCACGGCATTAAAATGATCTCAAAACCGAACTGTACAGTTTTGGTCAACCTTCTATGCATCCCATGTTCATCTGTGCTCTCCTCAGACCCTTCTTTCTTTTCTTCACTAAACGTTTGACCGTCCATGGAATTTTCTTTCCTGGGGTGACTTTGGACACTGCATTCAGCGGTATGCAGCGTTTTTTCTTTTGTGTAACATTTGTTGAGCTTTCCATGGTTGATGTCTTGCTCCCTGGCTTACTGCTTGTACCAGGCAGTTCTTTGGTCGAGGCTGTAGGGATCATCCGTGTGGTTGATGTTTCTTTAGGTGTTGTCGTGGTCACTGGGCTTTCTGTTATCATAGACATGGAAGTTGTCTTGATATCTGTTGGGTTCATATCAGTAGTAGTCATCTTCATAGTCGTAACTTGTGTTGTTGTCCATTGATCCGGCTTGTTGGTATTCCCATGCGGTTGTTTGGTCGAAGCTCTATGAGTGATGTCTGTTGTTGGTTTCCATGTAGTTGATGTTTCTTTAGGTGTTGTCATGGTTGTTGTGCTTGTTGTACTCGTGGTTACTGGGCTTTCTGTTGTCATAGTCATGGAAGTCATAGTGATGTCAGTTGTCAGTGGCTTCCTTTCTGTAGTAGTCATCTTTGTTGTTGTAATTTGCGTTGTTGTCCATTGAGTCTTCTTGTTGGTATTCCCAAGCTTTTGTGTGGTTGAAGGTCTATGAGTGATATATGTTGTTGATTTCCATGTGGTTGATGTTCCTTTAGGTGTTGTCATGGTTGTTGTGCTTGTTGTACTTGTTCCTGGTGAAGATGTTCTTGTAGTGGTTTCTGTCCAGCTTCTAGAATTCCATGATGGTGGGGTATTGAGTGCTTTTGAGGTTGTTCTTTCATTCAGTGCGTTCATGGTACGTTTGGCCCAAGCGTCCTTTGGATCAGAGCATATTGTTTTGCCATTTACCAAAAGAAACCTATAAAATTACATTTTCAAAAGTTACTGTTTGCTTTTTATGGGAAGCAATGCAAATATGCTCATAATTTTTACACTAAAGAACTTGGATATCACTTTTGTTATGAAAAAGGTTCGAGTCTTACTTACCTTATAGCTTTGACATGGCATGGTGGTTTATCTTGATGCAAGTAACTAGAAATTTCATCAACTCTGACCCTGACTTTGCTGGTTTCACTGCAACATGATACTGGGGGTCCATTTCCTGCTGGAGAAAAAAATTATATTTCAGTTGCACAATAAATATTTGTCCATGTATTTAAAAAAAAAAAAACGTCTCTAACATATTACACAAGATTACACACTTTCTCTCTCTCTGAAACTGTGACCACTACATACTCTCTACATCACACAGTGTAAAGGAAACTGAGGCTAGACCACAGTGCTCTCAGTTGAACTAAGTTTAAGAGACAAACGCATTAAAAACTCACTCGTCGAAACACCAACGATCCACTGCATGGCCAAAAGAATCCCGACTAAGTGTTTCAGCTTCATCTTGTCGTCTCACACTCTTTCACCTATACTGTCAAAACGTCTTTTCACCTAAAGTATAAGATGAAGGGAGGGAGGTCTCTCAGCCCACTAACCCAACAGCCCCCTCCCCTCATTGTCACCCAGACCCACTTACACCTCACTCGGGGACAGGAACAGATGACTGTTCAGTGGAAACCAACATTCACAGCCCTGCTATGAGAAAGACCCCTGAAGTGGAACATTAGGGGTGTATATGTGATCTCCTCAACGTGGACCTTTTTAATAATGAAACCAGTCGCTAGTGTCACATGCGGTTAAACACGCTTTAGCCTAATACTATTTAACTCCTAAAATAAATCCAAGCATTTTTTTTGTCTTTTTATGTCTTTCTTTATGCCTGTCGGCTGGATCGTGTCAGATAGATTTCAGCTAGATTAATACGCAGTTCTGTGGCCGGAAACCCCTTGCTGATAAGAGGGCTTAGAAAAGAATAGCCAGACTGGTTTGAGCTGACAAACCGTGTGTCCTGTGATGTCCTGCGTTTCTACTCATCATGTTCGTCAAGAGTGATTATTGGAGTGACATTCCTGTCAGATTCTCCTCAGACCTTGGCAGAAGTCCCCGAGATTTCATATATATATGTGTGTGTGTGATGTATAAACATATTACTTATGTATATGTATAATATATACGTATATGTATTTTATATATGTATTTTTTCTTCCATTCTTCTTTATTCTGATTGTACACCCTATGTTATGGAAAACACCAAAATTTGTACACCACCGAGGTATTTCATCATTTTGTACTCTTAACAAAACTGTCCAATCAACACCATTCCATTTTCACACGAGTATAGATTCATGTTCCTTTTCGAAATGAATTAAAAAATAAAAATGACTACCCACTACAATAGCTGCATGTAGTAAAACCTGTAGTGTGCTTTTTCGTGTATGTGGAAACTCCAACCGCTTCTATGTGCTACGGTTGACACCTACATTGCGAACGGTATATTCCACCTCCTCATGAAAAGGAATGTTCATCTACACCGATGCTGAGACAGAGCAAGACATGGTTTGATACTTTGAGGCTTTTTTTTTATTTTTTATGAAAGGAAAATACAAATAAATAATGAAACACAAAAATGTTATATGTTAGGGGGACAATATGGCTAACTATACACAATGAAGCTTCCAAACTGACCTCCGATGAAACCCAGGGACGTTTACAGACAGAAAAAACTGCATAATGTAATTTTCTCAGCAAACACATGACTATAAATGGACATCCAAGTACATTCTGGTTGCTTTTATAGAAATAAACCACAGTCAGAAGCATGTGCACCTTTCTTAAAGAGGAAGCCACATTATGGTTGCAAGCAGCATTGAAGACCCCTAGCAAGACACTTATTTGGAAACTGACAGGTGACAACTTCTTATTTATTTTTTTTAACATGGTTACTAGGCAGCAGACAAATCACATACTCATACAGAGAAAACTTTATCTCTTAATCTAAAACAATCTCAGGGTATCAGTGTTGAAGCGGATATATACAAATAATCGTATATACGATCCTATCAACAAGGTTTATCTTTTAGCCAGAGGTGTATTTATTTTGTACAGGATATTTTAATAATATATACATCACATAAAAATGTTCATACAGGTGTACAGTCCTGTTTTATTTGCGTAAAGTAGTCTTTTTTTTTTTTGGTATCATTTGTATTTATGTAAGGATTCTCATTCTAATGCTACCTCCTGAAGTTCTTACAGGCATAAAAATACCTTTTTACTACCATTGATTTGCAGGTAGGTTTAGTGTGGCTTCATTGGGAAAGCTCCAGGGTGTGTTTTTGCCTACCAGATGGATTTCTAATGGATTCACATTTGCTCCAAAAAAAATTACTGATAGTCCATTTACATAAAGCATATTCTAAAGTTTAATTCCAAAGTTAACATAAAGTTTGGAAGGGGGTTCGTGTACACTAGTCAGAATCACCAAAGCATTACAAATATAGAGGAACCTGAATATTTGTTTGGTATCCAAGATTGAAATAAGAATTCAGACTATATAAGTGCTTCCTTCTTCAAGATATCCAAAAAGCTTATTTCTTGGTAAGATTATTTCACAGTGTGGTGTAATATACTTAGATGAAAGTGCTATTTGCCCTCTTTGGCATACATAAACTCACAGATGCTTATGATTGGCTAGTCTGGCTCTGATTGACAGAGGAGAGACCAGAGAGCATGGCCAATTTTACTTTCTTGACGCCTGGCCATGGATTTCTGTGGCCTCCTAGGGATTCAAATTTTGCAATCCACCAAAAATCAGGATGATGCAAGATTAACTACCGGTGGAGTCATAATCCAAATTGACAAAGGTTTCAGTATCCTTCTTAAAGACAAACGTAAGGTCGACCACATATTCCTTGCCCCCATGGAAGTAACTGGTCTTTCTGGACTACAGTTGTTGTTTTTGTCTTTGTAGTCTACAACTGCGTAAGGATCAATAATTTAACCATGACCTCAAGCCTCTGCTAGTATCAAATTTGTTGGAGATCCAAGATACCAGGAGTTGTTTAAGGTAGAAGAACAGTTTGATGCTCCTGTGTGAATCATGGGCAGGCAAGTGGGACCCTGAGGGCAGATATTAGAATTGCTTTCAGATTTTGAAAAGCTAGCCGCGTTACCCAGGGTTCTTCTTTACAACATGGATAAGCAACGCAACTGCGCAACCTCCTGAGGTTCTCTCACATCATCCCGTTGATGCCCCATCAAATTTGAAACAATAATGCTTGCATGCAATGCCAGACACTTTTCAAACCATGCAGCGCACCACATTTCCTTCTGCATCTCTAGCACGGCATGACTTGACCCATGATCCCTTAAGATACCAAGAAGACATGATTCAAAGCTCTTCTCGGTGGTTAAATGAACTTCCCTTGAGGCCACTCAAACCTCTGCAACTGATCCGGAATGCAAAAGCACAACCTCCAGAAGTTCTACCACTTTCTGATGGTTTCCTGTAGATGGTCCACCAACTTCAAAACAAAAACGCTTGCATACAAAGCCAAAGACACTCTTCACACTCTTCAGCACTGCACTACATTCCCCTTTGACTCTTTAGCACGGCATGACTAGGTCCAAAATCTGTTAAGATACAAGGAGGACATGATTCAAAGCTCTTCTCGGTAGTCGAGTGAAATTCCCTTGACTGCGTTAACATGAGTCACCGGCTGTAGGCTGAAAACCCACCTATTCGCATGTGACCCACCATGTCCTACTATTTCCTTTGTAAGGGGGTTTTAACTTGATGGTATTCTTAAACCTACACACTTGCACCACTTTGACGGACACTACAACACACTTCTGTAAGTCGTTCTGGACAAGAAGGTCCGATCATATGCATAAAAGTCAGCATACCACATTTGCTAATGGTTGGTGCTATTTTTACACTAAGGTTCAGCTTAGATGAAGAAAACCACAAGTGTAGAGCAGTAACTTTTTTTTTAAAGAGAGGAAGCAGCATTGCGGTGCCATGTTGCACTGCAGGTTACCAAAAAAAAGAGAGGTGTGCAATTTCTTGATGCATTTCTTGGTGTTTCAACATGGACACTTGGCAGGATATGTCCACTGAAAGCAAACAGTAGATATACCAACTCACTGAAAAGTTGACATGGAAACCAGTGACAAACAGATAGCAAGTGAAGTTGACTTCTTATCACTGCAGTATCAGTGCAATCAGATAAAACAATGTACGAGCACTGCGTTATCAACAATAAAAGAAACCTCAGCTACTGTTTACTACGTCTATCGCTCAAAGTATGTGATTGGCTAACTCACTAACTCATCCACGATGATCCTTGCCAAAGTATGGCTATTCTTGTTGACAAATCAGCACTGTGAAAAAAATGATTCCTCCACAAAGGCCCTTGAATAATTTCATGTCTTGGTGTTTCAGGAGATTTGTCTTGTGCATTGGAACCGCCTGGGGTTTAATCATTTTGTTTCATGAATGTTATATGGATTTCATATCATTTGTAATCCATACAAAAAAATCCTGGAATATTACATGCTATCCATCATAATATGCCAACACTGCTTAAATGTAACTATTTTCATCTCTACCACACGTCCAATTATTTCAATTATTCAAAGCAGGGTACATAATTGAAGGTTAAGGAGCTTGTTCAAGGTCACAACAGTGAAACCTTTAAAAAAAAATTTATTTACAATTATGAATATTTTTTTTGGTGCAAGGGAAATTGGGATGCTATTTGGTTTAGCCATAACAAGCAAAAACGCTCATAGCTTATTCAAAGTCCAAGGTAATATAAAAGTCTCAATGGAAGAAACAGTTCAATTCCAAAATAACCGAAGATTGTATTTAATTTCAGAATGTTTTGTGTTCGTTTAGTTTGTTTTGGTGTTCATTGCGAATGTCTGTTGCTTTTCTGAGACGATCCCATCATCTCTGGTGTATGATTTGGTTGAATATTGGGAATGGCGTGCTGTCAATCAGGGTTGGCGTTAGTCTCTCTTACAGTCATTAAGTCTGTAGGAATCACATCCTAAAGTTAATTCAATCAATCATAAAGTTAATTCAATGGGTCTTACTTGCCTTACAGCTTTTAAAGGACATCGTCTGATGCATGTAGACTTTGCTGGTGTCTACACAACACGATACTAGGCGTCCATTTCCTGGATGAAAATGATAAATGTTAATTGAGCGCGAAATACAGATATTTTATTCCTTGCACAGACGCTTTTTCTGTCGTAAATTCAACAAACGCATATCGCACGACGCAAACTGAGGCTACAGACCACAAGCTTGACTACTGTTCCACAAACTCATCCGTAAACACGGTTCCTGTCCACTGCTGACACAGAAACGTGATCCCGCTTCATTTTCTTCTCATGAACTGAATATTTATCCGAGCCATAACCCCAAAAAGATCTCTCGGCCTACAAAGCTAGCAGGCTCCGCCCTTCTCTGCTTCACAGCTTCACGGGTTTGCATGCTTTCTGATAGCTACTGTGGTCATGCGGTCACACCGCACATCAGTTTGCCCTGAATTTTTTTTTTAGTCTCGTTTAGGATTGGTGAGTTTCAGTAGACCATTTCCTGTGTTAATCAATAAGAGCTTTATTTACTAGATCAGACTTTCAGAGGCTCAACAATTCACATACACTTTGTTTGCATGTTTCATACATTTTCTATGGATTCTTTGTGGCAGCCGCTAACATAAATCCATACATTCATAAACACGTTACTGTCTTTACTTTAGATGTATGCTCACGGTTTTGCTGAAAGATGAAAGACCATGTTAGGATAAATCCTCTGGATTTAAAACCCTCAGTCTTTTCTTCCATACATAGTCCTGATCATTATGACTTCAATTGCATATAAAGACATTACATTAACTTATGGAATCTTCCAGACTAAAAGACACGGTCAACTTGGTGTATAGAAATTTCCGACCCACCGGAATTCTGATATAGTGAATTAAAAGCTGTGTGGACATTGAATACGGACATTTTAAACCCACTTTGCTCAAATTCAGATATACATATTTATTTTTCACGTGTCTAGAAATGAAAGGACGAAAAACACGGCAAACATTTTTTTTTAAATCGTTCCATTTAATGATCTCCATGGTGACTGTTTTTACACATACCACTGGGACCATTTTATTTTAAAGGCTGAAGACCTTGGCATGGCAGTTTAGCTGTATTTATTTCATTTATTTTTCTTAAGCACTTCTTTTGCACAGCCGTATGGTACGCAGGTGATGTTCCTGTTGTACTCGTTCCTGGAGAAGATGTGCTTGTTGTGGCTTCTGTCCAGCTTGTAGACGTCGATGATGGCGGGTATCGGGTGCTTTTGTGGTTCTTCTTCCGTCCAGTACCTTCATGGAACGTTTGGCCCAAGCGTCCTTTGGATCAGAGCATAATGTTTTGCCATTTACCGAAAGAAACCTGTAAAATGACATTTTCAAAAGTTTACACGTGTACACATTGCAAATGTCCTCATACTCTTTGACGTATACTACTTAAGAACCTGGAATGAAAGCTGATGAATGAAAACACCCCGATTACTTTTTTTCCCTTCCACAGACGCCAGACTACACGTTTTTTTCCCCCAGAAATTCATGTCTCTGCCACATATTCTATATATCACGCAAAGCAAAAGAAACCTGAGGCTACAGACCACATTGCGCACTACTGAACTGAGCTGAGAAGAAAAAACACTTTCAACCTCGTTTGAAAACGCATGGCAAAAAAAAAAAAAAAAAAAAACGGCAACATTTTATTCTTTTCCTCTCTCTATATGTCCAACGATAGAAATTAGTTTACATTAGTAAAAAATTTTGATTTATCTTTAGCCTTGGTGTATATAAACGTTTGGCCTCAACTGTAGTTTGTAGATTTTCAAATTTTCTTTCTTACTGATATTTTATACCCGTTTTGCTTGAATTCAGATACATAAATTTTCGCTTGTCTAGACATGAAAGGACACAAACACTGCATATACGTATACATTACATTACACAAACATACCAAAAAAAAAATCATTTTATTTAATGTTCGCTATGGTAACTGTTTTTTTACGAGACCACTGAAACGCTATATATTTTATTTTTTATTTATTATTTTTACTGCGCACTTCTTTTTGTACTGCAATATTACCGCCAGCATTATGAACATTAATGATTTAATAAAGTGACTAAATTCATTTGTAAGCCATTTTTTTTTTTATTCTATTGCAATCTGAGACATTTTAAATGTTTGGTCTGGAGAAATTAGGTCAGTAAAATTAGGTCAATTTTTAATACCAAACACACGCTGACATTTCTGATTATTCTAAAAAAAAAAAATTCGTCCCGTTTTAGTCACGCAGGTTTGGTGGCTTGGTCATGACATAAATAAGCATCGCGTTACATTTATACAGTTTTTTACACCTTTTGTCCAAATTTTGAAAGAGTAAATTCACAAATTTACATTTGTACCAAATTGTGTGAGTACAAAATCACAGAAACATTCAGGCTAATCATAGTAGATGGTACAGTACCGTGTTTCTCGTATTTGGTTGTTGTTGGTTTGGGTGGTGTTGTGATCACTGGGCTTTCCGTTGTCATAGTCGTACAAGACGTCTTGATATCAGTTTTCAGTGGATTCCTAACTATAGTAGTAGTCATTTTTGTTGTTATTATTTGTGTTGTTGTCCACTGAGGCAGGTTGTTGGTATTCCCAAGCAGTTGTTTGGTCCAAGGTCGATCGGTGATGTATCGTCCTAAAGCTGTGCTGGTACTGGCTTCTGTCCATTTTCTACTCCGTGAGCTTGTAGGAGTCTGTCTCAGACGTCTTCTATCCAGTGTCTTGATGGCATGTTTGGCCCAAGCGTCCTCTGGATCGGAGCATAATGTTTTACCATTTACCAAAAGAAACCTGTGAAATATTTAATAGTTTGATTACATTTTAAGGAAGTGCATTTTACATTTTACCTAATTTTCTCATCCATTTAAAAAATATTCCACATGTCGTACATGTCACTATTGATAGATTAAAAAAGGTTGTGGGAGTTAAGGGAACGGCCCTCTCCTGGTTCAGGTCTTATTTGACTGATCGTTATCAGTTTGTTGAT
>JAQQZR010000001.1:20472798-20488364 GCA_030068235.1 Notoglanidium macrostoma | reverse complement strand
AGGCTGGAGGTTATTAAAGCAGGACTAATTGTAAAAAAAAAAAAAAAAAAAAAAAAGATCTTTAAAGACCACCATCACAATTCAACAACAAATTCAAACTATCTTAAAAGTTGCAGAGGTCTTTGATTTTAGCCACAAAGACCGAGTGACTTCAAGTTTCCATCCATCATGATTCAGTCCAGCATACTTTCTTTATGAAGGTAAGATACTTAAAGAAATAATAACAATTAATCCTGGATCAATTTAAACAGCAACTTATTGGCCGTATGCTGAAATTCATTTGGTTTATTTCAATGCTGCTTTTTTTCTCATTCGTACAATATCATACGTGCTATTCTTTTTCCTTGCATACCATTTGGCAGCAAAGACTGTCAGAAAAACAAATCTTATTATTTTTATTCAGTCAGTATGTTTCAAAATCATTTTCTTAAAGATCGGTGCTTGTGTTTTGGGGTCATACCAGATTATGGAGAATGTCACACACGTTATGATAAGCTATAATATCTTTAGCGAGATCTGAAGGCTCGGATATACAAATAATCATAAACGAGATGATTATTCTTATAACTTATTAAAAATGCATAGAAGCGCGCTGGAGCAACCGACAAAGCATCGTGAACAACAACAACATACTAAAATTAAAAAAAAAAAGGAAAATATTGACAGCACAATAGAAAACATAAAAACGGACGACACTTACGGCCTTTTCCGGTTGCTGCACTAGTAATCCTCGACCCCATGCCCAGATTTTTATTGAAAATCAAACTGAGAATGGAACGAAAGGTCATTTACAGGTCACTTGTCTAGACGCTATTGACAAACCCTGTCTCAAAAAAAACAAGGAGCTCAGCAAAGGCACTTAAGCAGGTGCATAAACCGACTCTGAATACACAGAACTTGCCTCTTGTATAAATATTGACGTAACTCTGGCTCTTAAAATAGACACATTGTTGACGAATTCTTGTACCTAATTGTCGTGTACACAAATTGTTAAAACGACTGTTCGCACACTTAAGCCTTTGTGGGGGAGGTTTGATAGCTCATAAACATACTCCAACCACTCTTTTTTGGGGGCATCTGCACTCACACCCACCTTGCGGACTTTACATTCCACCTCTTCGTGAAAAGAAAGTGTTACCCACCTGCTCTTTATCTCCTACACGTGCTGTGAGAGAGGAAGGCAGGCTCTGGTGCGCTATGACATTTACAACTAAATCCAAGTGAACAAATCTACAGATTATCACGATGTATGGGAAATCATTCAGGTTCAAACGCGAAGGGCAAACAAAGCAAGCTCGTAAGCCCCTTGAGCTACATCTGCAGACATCAACCACACAGTGTACGACCTTTTTTTCTTTTTTAAAGAGAGGAAACACAATTAGGTCGCACCCTTGGCTGTAGGCCACTACTATGTATGCATACGTGTGTGTGTGTGTGTGTGTGTGTGTGCGCACTAGACTTTCTGAAATGCAATATTTTTGTGAACTGGCCATCAAATCTAGGCAGGCTTCCAAATTAGCCACAATGACCTTGAAAATCAAATATCAACGTCAGGTCTTCAGGCTCAGGGTTTTGCTTGCTTTTCTGCCACAATCAGATAAGTTCAAGAGTTTTTTCTTATACCGTACTTTCTGTTTCTTTTTCAGAATAGAGCTTCCATTTTAAGAGATGGCAAAGGTGATTCTACAGGAAGTGAGCCAATGCGGAAGGCGAAGACGTAGAGGGTTGCATAACCCTTTGTAAGTTGGACTTCATGTCAACATTATAGTTCAGCCCACAAGGATATGTTTTTTTGTTTGTTTGTTTCGTACACATTTCTGGCTACGAGCTTCAGAATCATTGAACCTGCAATCTCCACATTTCACTGTATATGGGCTTCCATTTAGAACAATACATAAGCTTTTCAGTGCCCTGGATTTTTTTTTTAAATTGTCTTTAACGGGTAATAATAGCAGTTATTCTACTTCCTACAATTTTTTTTATTCATTAAAGAATGCAAATGCATAAGTTACTGCTAAGTATTTATATTGATTTCCCACAACAATTCCGATCACGGTTGCCATTTTTAATCATTAATTCAAGAATTGTATCCATTTACAGTCAACTTGCGACCCTGACCAGCCTGATTTAAAAAATAAATAAATAAATAAATAAAATTTTTTCAAGCGAAACGACCCCGGCTTGTCAAGTTAAGCAGAAATTTGAAGACTTTCTTGTGTCAGAAAAAGTCACGTACATTAGACATCGGAGTGAACACGTTAACGCGGCTCAGCCTTCCCAGAATCCTCTGCGCCAAGCTAGTCGCCATTTTTGACCGTAACGATATTCCGAAACAATCTGCGACAACCTTAAATTGTGACCTGAAATTAAAGATATTTTGTCTATATTTTGAATTCCTGCCGTTCACGTATGGTTATTCCGTATGTAATGGACCCGAAAAGGCTTCGGCTGTCTCACAGGCAACCGCGGTGGAAAGAAAAGATAAGGCATTTTTTGTTCAAAGCGTCTACATAGGACACTTTGATGAAATCCGAGACGGCTTTTGAAGGCATTGCTAACAGTGAATTTGTGAGAGCTGGCAGAGTACCGGTCACGTGCTTTCAAAATCAAAACAAGGCATTGGATTCTGGGAAGGGGGAAGAGTGGAAGGGGATTTTGTCTACATTTTTACAGACGTCTAAACAATGCCTGAATGCTGCGTGCTTTCTGAGGAGAGAAGAACATAAGTAAGTGAGTGCTGCGTGGGGTAGGTGTAAAAACGCAAACCACTGTAGTGACGGGGGAAACTTTTAGTCTCACTTAGTCACAAAGCCAAACCTACATCTTTGCCTTTTTTCAGCCCGTGCACATGACACGTGAACGTTCTTTCTTCCTTTTCTTTTTATATGCTCTCACTGTATTTCCTGTCTCGGCGAGATGCATAACTATGCTAATGACTGCTTACATCCCTTCATATTATGTCTGCCATATGTCAGGAAATTGTTCTAAAAAAAAAATGTAAAGTTCTTTTTTTTAAAAATGCAGATTGTCGCTAGTCAGTCGCCCTTACGTTGGTGTATGCGTTGGATATTGAACTTACTCCCCTGCAAGCAAGAAAGCAGATCGTAGCTATGATTTCGTACCATAAAGTAGCTTTTAAATGATGAATTAATGGGGAAAAACCCAATAAGTTGGTTATACCACTAGTGAGTACTACAGAGTTCATTTGTGTTTTGCGCGCTGTGGTCAGAAGCATGCATGCAGATGCTTGCTGGTTAACAACTGTAGATAACCCACACGTTTCTTTGCCTGCATTTAAATAGCAAGTCGCACTGTCGTGGGCTACACGGGGCTGTTTTCCACTTCCCAAAGATGACTGATAATGGAGTTTCTAACACTAATTCCATGACTGGAGGGCCATGTAGCCCCTGTAGCTAGTTTGTAAAACAAAAAAACCAAGCAGCAATATCTCAATTTTTAACTGCCTGAAATACTTTCGCTATGACATTTCTAGCTTTCGGAGTGAATACGTTCACTATGAAAAACGAAGAAGAGAACTTACTTTTCTTCTTTTCATGAATGGCAGGAAAATTTGAAAACTTCCTGTCGGCGGAACGCTCCAATTATCTCATAAATGTTAGAATGTATAATGGAAGAATCGTGGAAAAGGCCTGAGATCTTAAATGCATTCGGACATGAATGCAAAAAAAAAAAAAAAAAAAAACGCCTTTTTGTGGAGGGATTATCTTGTACTACATTCCATCTCAATGCATTTCAGTACGCATAAATGACTTTTTTACATTTGCTTTCTTTTTAAATGTGGCGTTTTGTTCGTTTAAGCATCTGAAATGAGTGGAGGGTAATGTGGAAACGGTGCCAGAGTGCCGTTGTGAGACAGGAAGTAGCCACGTCGAGGAGTCTAGTATGAAGTCAGGTTTCTTTACCCGGTTTTGCGTGCCATTTTTAGCATGCTCAGTTATCTACGAATCAAGGGTCAAAAGGTTACCACATATTGTGCCCTACTTAATTATACATGAACCGCTCTGTGTGTTTATATACTTATACACATACAAATACGATTTGAGATCATGAAATTCAATTATTTTCATGATCTGAAGAAGTCAAGGGATAAAAGACACTTTATACAGGAAATACATAGCCACGTAAGCAAAGGTGTTTGCTCGTGAGCTTCTCATTTGAGATAGTAATTACAGCTGATGTGACTTGGTGGCTATTTTTACTCATGGAAACGATTAAATTAGATCATTGTGACCACAGAAAATCTGAGAATGGTGATGAATGATAATAATATCACACTTTACGTCAAACTTGGAATGACACAAAAGAGTCACTGATGCTTGCAACATGCCAACCCTAAGTGTCACCTAATTCTTGAAGTGAGTTGACGTTCTCACATCAGATAGGGAGGAAATAATCATATCGTGGCCACGGCTTTCGAATCTCACGGCCACAGCGTCATAATTCTTAGTCATGCTTAGCTGCGGCTTTGAAATATTAACTAATGGCCTCGGTATATTGATCATTGCCTGCACCTTATAAAAAAAAAATAACCATCATGTCACATTTATAGTGTAGTATAGACACATAACAGGGAAAAGTAGACACAATACAGAGGTACAGTATTAATTTCTGTTTTATTCTGTTCGCTTTTATTCTTACATTGCTGGGTCTATAACTTTCATAATACTCATTTGGTCATACCGCTAAGAAAAGGTTTTCAGCCCAAGTTGATAGCATTGTTATATAAAAAACATGGTTAGAAGCACTTAATTAGATGAAGTCGTAGTAAAAGTAGAAGTGTGATTGGAAGCTGGTTGCTTATTTTTCTTTCTTTTCCCCTTTCTACCTTTGTTCTTTCCCTTCCTTGTTTTCTTTATTATCTTAACTCGCCTCATAGTACCGCGCTGTGGTTTTGAGTCTGCTCTGTGCTTCCCCATCGACATTGCTACACTTGCAAGCACTTGAGGCCATCTACTGGTCAGCGGCAACATGGTTGCTGTGAGTAAACCCTCTGTGCCCTCCTGTGGAGAATCTGGTGCCAGTCCAAATCGGTGGTTTCGCTTCTGTTTCGCTTCCTTGTCAACCTTCCGCATGGCCCTTTTTGTCCAGGGTGAGGCGGGATTGGAGCAGTGGTCTTTCCCTGTGTTGAGGGTGAACCTGAGTAAAGAAAAAAAAGATACATCTAACATTTGGTGGCCACTTTTTAAGTAAGCTAGATAGAAGACATTTGTAGATTTGTTGACAATCACAGAATACACACAGGTACATTATTAGGTTCATTTACTGTCTTACAAATGCACATATTTGTACACTAATAATAATAATTATAATAATAATAATAAATATAACAACAATCACAGACCTGTGGGCTCCAGGCATGTTTCACAGCCCCTACAGTCCACTTACTACTACTACTACTACTACTATTAATAATAGTAATAATAATAATAATAATAATAATAATAACATAGTCACAAACAGTGGTTTCTGGAGTTCAAGCACCCTTGCAAGTGCGCCAACGCACCAAACCCCCCAAAAACCTTCACAAATACCCTCAAGCCCCCCTAACTACCACTACTACTACTACTACTACTACTACTACTACTAATAATAATAATATAAATAGGAAGAAGAAGAAGAAACACAAGAAGAAGGAGAAATATAGTAACAGGCAGCGACCTGGGGGGTCCAAGCACCTTGGGCCATGGATCATTTGGCTCACATAAAATGAAATAAAATTTAATAATTTATGTATAAATTGATGTATTGACAATAATAATAATAATAAGAATGAATATTATTATTATCGGACCTGCGGGGTCCAAACACTCTTTGCACATAACGCGACTTCGCCTGACTTTGCAGCAAGTGTGAAATAACTCCCCCTCTTTATCAATTTAAACAAAACTCCACGTTTTATTAAGTTGTTGTGGAGTGTTATTCACATAGTAGTTTCTGTGATATGACTGTAATAACTGGACCCTAGAACACTGAGACCGAGGCACCTGGAATGGAACCAGTCCATCACAGGGCATCGTACACACATTCACACACTCATTCACACGTAGGGTAAATTTCGAATCACCAGTCCGCCAAAAGCATGTTTTTGTGAAGTGAAAGGAACCTGGAGAACCTTTAGGAATCCCAGATGGACACAGGAACACATGTGAAACTCAACACAGATATTAAGCTGAGCTCAGGAGTCTCTGGAGCTGTGAGGTGGTAGAGCTACCTGCTGTACCATGATGTCACCCCAAGTATAATAATTACTAATACTAATAAATACATATTAGGCTGATGATACTTTGCATTTTACATGCCTAATATATAATATATAAAAACTGTAAAAGTGATATTTTTGTACATATAAGACATTGGGTCACTTACACAATTGCCGTAATTGGACAAAGTCCTTTGTCCTGCCGCCAGTAGCTCACAATGCTTGTCAAATTGACTATCATAGAACTCCTTTTGAGACAACAATTTCCTGGGGATCCATTTCCTGAGGGTCAAAACTGCTGGTTAATAGGAATCCATGATGAATATTTTCCTTATTTGCTACAAAAATCTTGCAGATAGTGACGACCACACACATTGGTGCAAATGAAAAGAAGAGCAGAGTTTCTCAGTTTCAAACCCACAGAAGCTACATATAACAATTTGACCTTACAAATCTAGGCCACCTCACAAAGTACATCAAAAGTGTGCAGTGACACAAATAAAACTTACTCGCAAAGATGCTGGAGAACACCGCAGAGGTGCAGAAGAAAAAGAGTGTGAGGTGCATTTTCTCCGTCTTCTGAGACGTGCGGCTCTGCGCTTGGTCTTATTGTTGGGGGAGGGACCTCCATTAGCCTACAACTTTCCATCAAACCACACATGATGAAAGGAAAATGTGAGTATGACGACCCAACAGGAAGTGGACACAAAGACAGCTTGAAACGCCGACCCCATTGAACATCCTTTCATCGTGACCCCATCAACAGCCAGCGTAATTTAGTTCAAAAGTTTACCTAAAGCTATAAATGAGTCTCGTAAAGGTCCGGAATAATAGGTGACGGTGTTAATTAACCAATAGTAAGACATTTGTTAGTTACGCAAGTATTCACCGCAGGACTTGCACATCAGGACTCTGATATTCTTGCCCATGCTTCTTGGGAAAATTTGCACAAGTTATGTCAGATTGGATGGAAACCATTGGAGATCAGTTATTCTTGAAATCGATTCTCAAATTTGACTAAGCCATTCTGGTACCTTCACTGTTTTTGATTTTGAACCATTCCAGTGGTTTGGCCACTTGTTGCTCTGTTGGAAGGTGAACCTCTGCCCAATTCTCAATCTCTTGTGGACCGAAATCAGTTTTCCAGGACTACTCTGTGTTTGGCATTACCCAATTTGTCTTCAACCCAGACCAGTTGCTCTGGTGGTGAAAAATATTCGTGCAGCTGATGATGATGAAGATGATACGTCCACCACCATGCTTCACCGTCCGGATGGTGTTCCTGCAGTGATAAGTAGTGTTGAGTTTCTGCCTTTGTGCATTTTGGCCTCTTCACACCAGAGAACTATTTTCCCATATGTTTGTTGGGTCTCCAACCCCTTCACATGGATCACTGTCCAGTTTTGTGGGGTGTCTGGGGTATCACTGTCCGGTGAACCACTTCACCCATCTAATCTGTGGATCTCTTCAGCTCCTTCAGAGTAACCCTTGGCATCTTGATTGCTTCACTAGTTTTTAGTGGACCATGTCTTCCATATTATGCACAATTCTGTGTAGATTCATCACTTATAACCCCAATTAAGTTCATTTCAGTTGCTAGTTGTAACACTACAAAAAGTGGACACGTTCAAGGGGGGTGAAAAACGTATTTAAGGCAAATCCTAGTTCCAATACATGTATGCTAGAATATCTCTGATTCATTCAATTCTATATCCCTTTAACACACTTGGTACTGTTTGTCTTTTCTCTTCTACACTTGCATAATGCAACAATTTATAATCCTACTATCTGATGTCACATAGAAAAGAATGGGTTCCTTTTTCAGTCAGTTTCCTCTCAAGGATTCTTTGTTTCATCTCAGGAGTTTGGCACTTTCACATCTGAGTTCCTTAGTAGGGATCTAAATCTACATCTGAATATCTGTATACCTTTTATTTTGTGACAATAGCCCTATTCAGATTGGATTCCTTTTTCTTTGGGAGGTGTGGTAATGTATAGCTGGGATTTTAGTCCCATCCAAATCTGTCATGTCAGTATTCATTTGACCAAGTTACCAACATTACAAATTCAGTACGTTTGAGACCATGATACTTTGCTCATGCTGACAGAGACAGGTACTGGTATTCATTTTGAAGGTACAGGTCATAATTTATGACATGAAAAGACAATTTATTATCAAATAAGCAGCTGTATTTAAAGACAATATCATCTGATTCATGGATAGATAGGTGAATAAACAAGATTTCATTGTACTTGGACCCTGGAATGTTCTAAGGATTTGCCTAGGTGCTCAGTGCTACTGCTATTTGACTAAACTTGAAGTTAGTGACTAATGTTGATTGGTGGACTGGGTAATAACATAAAAGCAAAACATATACAGAATCTTGGGCTGATATAAAAATGATCAATTGGAAGTGAGCTTGAATTGCAAAGGCCACAAAAATAAGACAAGGGTGATGAAAAAATCTCTTGAAAATAATAAAGAGGAAAGTACCCCTTATGCAATACAGGATGTCCTCCTTTTAATGTGGTCAGCGAAACTCACGCAGGCCCTAATCATTCCACGTCAAGAGATTATGGGGGTAATATTCCAAGAAGAAACGAAAGAATCTGAGAAAACTCCGAATTTTTTAGATTAAAGTTGTAAAATTTGATAGAAAAAAACAAGGATATTCTCTGCGATTGTAAAGTCATACATTTATGAGAAAAAAGTAACAGATTTATGAGGAAAAGTCACTAATTTGCAAGAAAAATGGCACAAACTTACGAGAAACAAAACTCATGGAAAAATATATATATATTCTCTTTTTTTTTGTGATTTAAATTAAGCTTTTTGCACAAGCATGCACACCCCTTTGTTAAAGCACCTTTTGAATCGAATAGGATTAAGACCTCCGCTCTGACTGATCCATTCCAAAATATTGATCTTCTTCTTCTCAAGCCAATGTTGACACGGACTTTGCGGCAAAATACTGTAGATTGGTATTCGGAGCCATCTATGATTCCCTCTATCTTGACTAACGACTAAAGCAGCCCCACAGCATGACGCTGCCACCATCATGCTTCACTATGTCCTGTTCTTGGTCCTCCATTTTCTCCACTTGTTTATGATGGCCTTCAGAATAAAAAAGATCTGACATGATATCTCTTGATTTCCTTTTTCTAATCACTGCAAATCCCTGCAATTTTAACAGGGATGTGTGGACTTTTTATATCCACTGTGAGTTCTACAACAGACAATTTTGTGTCATTTGTAGACAAATCCCGATCGATCACCTTTTGCACACACTACAAGTTTCTTCCGCCCATTGTAGCGCTGCATAACGGAATGTACCGGTCATGACTCCGTAACCACATGAAAGAAAACAGGACGCTTGCCTCCTCTTACTGGAGAAAGTGACAATGCTGAAGAGAATGGTTGCGCAACATGTATGATGCAATATACTAAATGTATGCTTTTTTTCTTTTAACCACAAGGGTCTTGTTTACTTTTTGGAGTTCATGATTGCTGACAAGCAACTTGCCATGAAGAGGACAAAATCACTTCCTGGTTCCTGGGTATCGTGACAAGCTGCATTTTTTATTTTATTTTTTTCCAAATTAATTTCGGCGAAGGAAGTAAGGAGAGGGAATGACTATTTCTAGTTCTTAGAATGTAATCATAAGAGGAACCAACTTGTTTCATAGACTTTCCATAAAAACTACAAATAGATCAAAGAATGATATTTAAAAAAAATAAAAAAAAAAACAGAAAAACGTTATTTTTGGGGAATTCAGGGTGGTTGTGGTTAGTTTCTTTACTTTAGCTTATTTTCCTTGCTGCTCATATAACAGCATGTTGTAGTGATATATACAGTATTGTATTGGAATTAAGGGAACACTTAAACACAATATAACACCAATTCATCACAGTATAACACCAAGTCAATTGAACTATTTGGAAATCAATCTGTCCAGCTAGGAAGCTTAAATAATTGTGAATCAATCAATCCTTCCTGACTGATTTTTCTCTAGGTTTGCATTTTGCTAGTGACCTTGCCACTACTGGTAGCATGAGGCCCATTCAGGTTGCACAGGTAGTCCAGATGTTCCAGGATGGCACATCCATATGTGACATCTCATGAAAGTTTGCCGTGTCTCCTGGAGGATCGGCCTTTACACGAGGAGAGCTGGACACTGCTTACACAGCAGCAGGACTGGTATCAGCTTCTTTGTGTGAGGAGGAACATGAGGAGCTCTGCCAGAGCTTTACAAAATGACCTCCTGCAGGCCACTCATGCGCATGATCATTACCAAATTGTCATAAAAAGACGTAAATGTGGCATAAGGGCCTGACGTCCTCTAGTGGGACCTGCGTTCAAAGTACAGCACTGTGCAGCTCTATAGGCATTCTCCAGAGGACACCGAAATGGGCAGGTTTGCCATTGGCGCCCACTTCAAAAATTAAAAGTGCTTAAAGGTGCTACCAATTCTGCCAAAAAGAGTGGTCAAATATCAAACCAGAATTCTGCCAGAAACTAAAATCAATTGAAATTTTATAAGGGACATTTAACGTTTTTTTACTCTGTGTTGATTTCAGAAAACCCAAAATTTATTCAAACTTTTTTGTATTTTTTTTCTATTAAAGATATATGTTGTACAATCATTCTTCCCCGGAAGAGGAATTCAAAGAAATCACTGAAAGTGCAATATTCCATGCCGACCGTATGTAAACTTCTGACTGCAGCTGTGTAGGTTTGCTGAACATTACTCAAGTGGAAAAACAATCAGGTAGAAAAATGGTAACTTTATTGTCAGTAGATAAATTACAAAGCTTTAAAAAGATTTAGAAAATACATGAGTGTAATTTTGCAAGGCATATATCAAACATAATACTGTATGTTTCAAGAAAAAAAAGTTTGAAGATATAGAGAATACAGAATCTCAACGAGTATAATGCTTTTTTTTTTTTTTGCGAATATAATGGTTTAACGGTCAGAACACAAAGTACAAACGGGTCGTAATCTGGATTAAGTATGAGATGACAAGTTATTGGTCAGTTCTATTCGCTTGCAGTGTGCTTTTGGTGTCCAAAAAGGCCATGGTATTAGTGGCCCAAGGTGAGGACGGGTCCGAGCAGAAGGTGATGTCTGTCTTTGTGACGAACCTGAAAAGAAGAAAACAATGTTGTTTGTGTAAATTAAGTTCAGCAGAAGCCACGAATATAATAAAGCCCTTGTCATTAAGAATAATGCGATCCTGTTTATGAGAATTGCCAAAGCTTGTAGATCAAAAAAAAGAAAAAGCATAATTCATCTTACCTCACAGCCTTCACCGGACATAAGGGTTTGTCTTGAATGCTATAGGTTTTCAGTTGATCTCTCTTTATTTTGACATCACAAGTTTTCAGACAACACGTGATTGGAAGGGCTTCAGAACCTACATGCAAAACATTCACTGAACATTGCGGGACTTCTATATATCTGCCAAAACATGCAAAGCCACGAAGACGCATTAAAGACGAAGCATGGCTCGTACCTTGTTTTATAGGCTCAGCGAGCATCATCAGCAGAAGCAAAGCGGCTGACAAGTGCAGTACGTGGATGATCTTCATCTTGCCAGCTCAGGGTATCTTCAGTGGTATGAACGTCTCAGGATGAGCTGCCAGTCTAAACCTGCAGGAACACGTAAGAACCAAACGCCCTAGTGCTGCCGCATCTATAGCACCACCTTCGAGTTTATCGATATCATCTCTTCAACATTCGTGGGTGTATAGTCACCCAAAACTCTCTGATATCAGCGCCTTCAAGATACATTTGGTTTCCTGGCTTTCTAGGTCATGGTGCGCTGCTCTCTTTTCCTAACCGCAAGCACGGAGGACAGCTGAGTGGCAGAAGACTCATCTTGAGAAGTCAACGGTTTACTATGAATAAAAAATGCCAGACTTTTGCACGAAGGTTGGAATCTTGAGTAACAACTCATTCGCAGGGACTTGAACTGACCTTTATAACGTTGTCCACCGCATGGTTGTTAGTTCCAGATGAACTGGTTATTGAATTCTGTATTTTTACGACACTCTTTAGAGTTGGTGCAGAATGCTGGGCGAAACAAACAAAAAGACGTCCAGCGAGCATCAGTTCTGATAAATTGTTGATGAAAGGGGTCAGAGAAGAAAGGCCGGACTGGTTCCTGGTGACTCAAATAGAAATTGTTTACAACCGTGGTGAACTGAAAAGCATCTCAGAACGCACAAAATATTGAACCTTGATGCAGGCTTCAACAGCAGAACAGCAGAACCCGAACACTACAGATGAAGATCTGCAACCAGCCAGATTCCGGTTTATTTCCTGTTTATAGCTACTTTAACGGAAATGATAGCAAGAACTAATTCATCCATAAAGAATGAACATTTCAGGACCTTTCAGTTGATTGATGTTCTCGTTTTCTAGGTCATAACCCTTTGCCCCTACGTTCCCCCAACCCACAGCCTAAAAGGTACGACCCTCCATTGAGAATCACCCTGGGTGAATAAAATACCCCTTCTTGGTGGTTAAAGGGAAAGTACACAAGCATGTGCGTGTGTGTGTGTGTGTGTGTGTGTGTGCGTGTGTGTGCAAGACCCTGTGAGTTTCTCAACGTTGGTAAAGTTCTCATGCAAAGCCGCTACCACCAATTAAATATATTAACATTAATATACTGACGTTAACCTACATATTCATATTTCTTTATTTTTATATATAAAATACACATACACTAAATAAAATTAAACCAACAACAACATGATGGACACGTAATGGTCCATGTAGCTTTGTAAAGTGACATAAAATATAACACATCTTGAAAAAAAGTGAATAAATGGCCAACATTTTTGTTGTAGGTGTAGAAAGAAAAGTGATACATTTTGCTTAATCTATAGTAATAATAATAATAATAATAAAATCTGATGATTCATGATGTCACAGTTCATTCAATATTGCTTACTATTCTATCTTTGTCCCATAATTCTTTAGCTATACCTGTGACCAAAATAGATTGATCTTTTCTCATCAAACCCTATTTATTATGTTAACAAGCCCAGTGAATGCATTACAGTAAATGTACAGTTAATACAGTTGAAACCGAACACTTACACGCTGTTGAGTGTGGAAAAGGAAGACTTGAGAAAGATCTCGCTGTGGTTTCACAGCTTGTGGAAGTTTTCAGATCAACCACAGTTCCATAGGTTTTCATGAAACCACTTTAAAGCAAAGCTTAACCATCGGTACGGTGAAGTGTGAAGTCAGGGAGAAAACGCAAGGTGGTGTGCGGCTGTGGGAAAATCATCGGCCTTAAATGAACGTCACGTTTTACTTTTAATCCATGCTTATATATGTTTATATACTTGCTCATTTAATATTGTCTAACATCTGTGGAACAAATTCATGTAGCATATGTATATATATATATATATGAACGTATATTACAGCTTGTTTTAATCCATTTCAGTTCTTAATCTGTCTAATTTCACAAATTTGCTATGTTTCTACTATAATATAATATCTCAACAACTATAGCAAAAACAACATCCGGTGCTTTCTGAAGACTGCAGCTTCCCACCGGGCATTGTGAGCTGCAGCATTTACAACCACGTTCCAAAACTCCTACATGCCACATAATACAACCTTTCTCATGCGGTACTTTAAGCTAAATATATACCTGAGATCACAAAGAAGAGTGCTAAACGTGACACAGGCCGCGTGGGTTCACCAAAAGCAATTACTCCGAGCTCGAAGCAAGAGGAACAGAAAGTGGAAGCTTTCGTCCGAGCACACTTCCTGTGACTTTACCTCTGAAGTCCAACCTTTTGTCGTTTAACGCAGGAAACACAAGGTTTACAGTGAACGATGGTATAATGTACAGGAGATCACAAAACCATGCCTCATCCTCATGCCTATATTCATATCTACAAAAAGACAGCAAGATGTAATGAAAGAACTCAACACAAATTTTTTCCATTATGCCTTTTTTTTTTTTTTTTTTAAAGAATAAGGAAGTATATGGTTGAAAGAATTTCTAAGAATGACATATATTCATGAAAGATGCTTTAAAGAATTCCACGTAAATATTCCACATTCACCAAAGATCATGCCCAAGATCCTCGTGAACCTTAAGAAAATTAGAAAATTATATGTTCAACTTATGTTTGAAATATTCACGGCCTCTGAACATGACCACGTTTCCAGTTTTGCTGCCTCAGAGCCACGTGCACACGGCGCCCCCTAGCTCAAGATCGCAAGAAGGTTGTAGTTGAAAGACGAACGCCCTCGTTTGGATTTCTGCAAGTGTATGATTAAGAAATTCTCTCAAACAGCTACATGAAATATATGACACCTTGTGGTACTGGCTTCCTGAATTTCAACGCAACAATTGTATACCACTTACATCATTTTCGCACCTCGTGAGAGATCAGCATGCGAGCCACAAGATCAAGATAGTATTATCATTTATTAATACTGTTGACACACTCAACCGTTTTAAAACCCTGACCGTTTTGCTGTGACAGCTAGTTGCTATCAATACAGATTATTTTTTTCACGGAATGTTCTAGCTTCTCCATTTCATGGTAATTTTTAAAATAGCACCTGACCTCACTACATTCCCTTCCCCTTTTTTTTTAAATGAATGAAACCATGACTGCCTCTCATAATAGCTGATTATGCCAAGTTTTCTTTTTAGCCTGTTAAATGTTTAGCTTGATACTTAACAATTGGTATAAATATCCCCATTTTCCAACATATTTTTATGGGGAGTGGCAGAATAATAAAACAGTAACCCACATTCACACGGAATGACTGGAATTTGTCACTAAGAGATCAATGAAAAAAAAAAAGGAAATAAGAAAGGGTCTTTTAAAGCATGACACATGACACAGTGGACCAAGGCACAGCCTATTTTCCAAATTCTTCTAACATTAAAATGACTGATAATACATTGATTCGTATCATTATAAACAATTCTGTCCGGACTTTGTGTTTCATTACAGTTCAACCATTATTGAAAATATATACCTAATAGGAAACATAATTTTTCATATTAAAAGATAGATATTAGGCTATAGACATCTCAATCAAATCACACACCAATTTCAGTTACTGGTGGTAAAATTCACCAACATTTGCTAAGCCTAACTAACAACATTATCAATTTTTCGAATATTAGCTAGCATGACACTAACATGACTCTAAATGGAGTTTGCATGTTCTCCCCGTGCATGCCTGGGTTTCCTCCGGGTGCTCCGGGTTCCAGAGGTTTGCAGATTAGGTCGACTGGCTACTCTAAATTGCCCATAGGTGTGAATGCGAGCGTGTGTGGCTGTTTGTCTGTGTCG